>NRDT01000177.1:0-10111 GCA_004124955.1 Starmerella riodocensis
ATGCTGACCTGCTCGGCGTGCTGCCCGCGCGCGCGCTCGTCGGCTGGTACAACGGCGAGCCCGAGTTCCGCGCGCTCGACATCGCGCCGCGGCTCGCCGCCGCGCGCCGCGCCGTCGTCGTCGGCAACGGCAACGTCGCGCTCGACGTCGCGCGCATGCTGCTCGCCACGCCGGACGCGCTCGCCGCCACAGACATCGCGCTGCCCGCGCTCGCGGCGCTGCGCGCGTCGTCCGTCCGCCGCGTCGATGTCGTCGGCCGCCGCGGGCTGCGCCACGCCGCGTTCACCAACAAGGAGCTGCGCGAGCTGATCCGTATTCCCGGCGCCGCCATGCTGCCCGTCGAGCCGCAGGCGCAGCTCGCGCGCGCCGCCGAGGCGAAGCTCTCGCGCCAGGACAAGCGCCGCCTCGACTTGCTCGCCTCCACCGCCCCAGCGGCCCGCCAAGAGGCCCGCCAGGAGGCCCGCCAAGAAGCCCGCCAGGAGGCCCGCCAAGAGGCCCGCGGGGACGCCCCCACTGAACCCGGCGCGAGCCCCGCCGCTCCCGCGGCAAAGACGTGGCAGCTGCAGTTCCTGCGCAGCCCCGCCGAGTTCGTCGGCGACGCGGCTGGCGGCGTGCGCGGCGTGCGCTGGGCGCTCAACGCCTACACCCCCGACGGCGGCGCCGACGCCGCGCGCGTGCAGCCGACGGGCGCGAGCGTCTGCGCGCCGGCCGAGCTCGTGTTCACGTCCATCGGCTACGAGCCGCGCCCGCCGCCGGGGCTCGACGCGCTCGGCATCGAGCCCGACGCGCGCGGCGTGCTGCCGCGCCGCCGCGGCCGCTGCGTCGGCGCCGCGGACAATGTCTTCGCCAGCGGCTGGGCCGCCACGGGGCCCGTCGGCGTCATCGCGTCCACCATGATCGATGCCTTCTCCGTCGGCGACGAGATCGCCGCCTTCCTCGACGCGCGCTGCCCGCCGGCGCAGCCGCCGCGGCTGGGCCGCGCGGGCATCGCCTTGCCCGACACGGCCGTCTCCTGGGACGACTGGCTCAAAGTCGACGCTGAGGAGCTCCGCCGTGGCAAGCTCCTCGGCAAGGCGCGCCTCAAGTTCGACAGCTCGGAAGACATCCTCGCGTTTCTCGGGAAAGCTGCTTAATTTGAAAAGACTTGCATATAGAGACTAGACAGGCACGCGCGCAGTGATTCGCGACGCGCGGCGCGACAAGAGACTTTACCACAAGCCTAACTGCGATTCATGTCACGGGTTTGCGCTCGGTGAGGCGAGTCTACTCTTCGTGCTGTCGGCTGCCTTCTCCTTCACTGACTCCCACAGAGCACTCCTGGGGCCACACACTCTACGCTGTGTGTAGTTGACTAGTTGGGGGTGGCGGGGGGATGCGCAGTCCTTAAAATATGCATTGGGCCTCGCCCCTGTCACGGACTTTAGGGACGCCTCGGCCAGACTGTTCACCATGATCGCTACCGATCTTACAAGGCGAGACGGCGGCAGCCTCGTTGCCTCATCGACCGCTTATTGCCTATCAGATACCACATACTGCATACTGCATGATGCATTATCACAGTCACATGAGCTAGTGACATGCGGGCGCTGCATGCGGGCGCTGCATGCGGGCGTGGCATGCGGGCGAGTCCGACACCCGTGTCGTCCTCCTCTACATCACCCCTTCGATTCTGCTCAAACGAGCATCCGGCCATTGGCCAGGCTCTGGGCAGCGCGTCCCGGCGTTCGAGGGCAGTAGACGAGCGGGCCACGGTCACGCTACTGCGAGAAGCGTTGCACTTTCGGCTAAACAATTAGGACGACCGAGATCATTAGCTAACTCTAATTAAAAGTATGCTACTCGCACAGCTGAGAACTTCTGCCAGGTTTTCGCGGTTCTAGACTCCGCCAGCGGTGTTCTGGCCAAACGAGCGTTCACAGCTGCAATGCCACTTCAGAACGCTGGGCGAGCGCGACCCGCCGTGGCTCATGCCGAGCCGCTCCACGAGGCGGTGGCAATTGTCACGACTACCGAGGAGTTAGCATCTGGCGCTGCGGGGACAATGCGCGAACACGCATCGAGAGTAACCCGAGTCTTGGCTTGGTGTATTGCGGCATTTGCGGGGGCGTCACCCGGCAGCGATCGGAAGATGGCGTTGCAATTTAGGCATTGTTAGGGGCAAAGACGAATTCAACGCCCCAGAAAGCGGCCTTAGTGTACCTTAAGCTTGCTCTCGGCAATAATGGCGCCCAAAGGGAACTAGACCAGGACCGCGGGCTGCGAAAACATGTACATAATATATAGCAGCAGCTGTCGAACGCGTTAAATGGTTAGGTCCCAAAAATTCAATTCCTCAATGCATCACCAAGGACTCGCTCTCGAGACCGTCTGCATGGTTGCGCTAGTCAGACGCGCGCGTCCGGCGCTCGCCCCAGGCCGGCTGCTGGGCGTTTCGGGTGGAGAGTGAGTCAGCGGCTTCTCCACGCTGTTGTTCGCCAGGCGGCTAGGCCCTAGCCCCGGGAGTCCTTCCTGCCTCCCCCAAAAAAACTCTCTGTCATTTACTAACGGCTTATTCGCGCGCGGTTTGGGCCTGCTCTTTCCACCACCCCTCTACCTCCATTCCGCTCTCACCAATGCTGAGGCTGAACAGAGTTCTTCTTGGCACCCGCCGCCCGCTGGCGCAGCTCTCCGCGCGGCCCTTCAGCGACAAGAAGGACGTGCTCGCGGACACGCCGAACGAGCTCGTCATCAACGAGGACCGCCTCGGCGTGGAGAACAGCCGGATCAGCGGCGCGCCGCAGGAGATGACCGACCGCACCGTGCACATCTACAAGCAGAGCCCCTCCGCCACGCAGAGCGGTCGCCGCCAGCAGAAGGGCTGGCGCATCAACTGGGACATCGTGCCGCGCGCCAACAAGTGGGAGGACACCACGATCGGCTACGCCGCCAGCGGCGACTACATGCAGGCCACCGAGATGCACTTCCACACCAAGGAGGACGCCATCCGCTTCGCCACGCGCCAGGGCTGGAACTACTACGTCCAGGAGCCGAAGCAGCGCACGTTCCACCCCAAGTCCTACGGCGACAACTTCCTGCACTCCTCAGGCCCCCTCAAGATGATTTTCACGAAATAAACCCCCCTCATAGACGCTTAGACGGCACTTCCCACGTAGTTTCAGCTCGCCCGCTTCCCTCAGAGTTGCAGAGCGGCGGCCCAGCGCGCGAGCGGCTGCGCCGCGGCTCTCGCGGCGCTCCCGGCGCGGGAGCGACGCGCGCACGCGCGGCGGCTCCCACACGCGCGGCAATTTGGCGCAAATCCCGCCTTGGCGGCGCAATACACGCACTTCTTCCGCAGACCTTTTGCGGCTCGCGCTGATGCGGGAACCGTGAGGGCGATCGCGGCTGCATACGTATCGAACGAGTCGTAACGCAGTCTGGAAGTGCGCTGCGCGCAGTCAACGCGCCCGAGCCGAGCGACCTTCTGCCTTCTGTAGCAGTGCAATTGCGTAGCAGCGCAGCTCGTCTCACCGCCAGGTCGCGCCATCTGGCCGCCCAAGCATTGCCCCAGCCACTCTCCTCACGCCCGTGCTGTCGATCGAGCCAGCCAGCTGTTTGCAATGCAAAATTCAATTCTGGATCTGTGGATGTCACGCCAGCCTCGACGCGGTCCGGCTTCCTTGCCCAGCCACTGCCACCACCTGCCCTCACGCAGGCCCCTGCGTCGCCGAACCCAACCCGAGCCCTATATATATATATATATATATATATTCTTTAGCTTCGCGACATGTCCAGTCGTGGCGAGCTTGGAAGTATGTAGGGAAGCGCGGTCTGCGCGGCCTCTTGTCGCCATCTGTCGCTGTTGCTCAGGTCTTGCGCTCGCCAATTTACAAGGTTGTCCTCGCCAGATGCCCTCGCCAAGTCGCCCTCGCCAGACCGCACCCGCCAGCTGGCGCGCTGCCGGCCCTTGCTCGAAGCGACTGCCACAACGGCGGCGGGGAAGTGCCCGTGACGCGGGTTTCCTGTACAGTCAGTCTGCGTGAAAGCTTGCTATTACCGCTGCGTAAAAGTCCCCCCTCTTCAACGTAGCAGACCAATTCCTGCAATTCAGGGGCTAAACGCGATGCCTATGCACTGGCGATCCCCACCTTCGACCAGCGGAGCTCATCAATGTGGTTGTTGACTGGCTGGTGCGCTTGTTTGAGTTGGGATCACACTCGCGCGGACCGCGGCGCAGCCATTGACCGGCGCGAGGCCCCGAAATGGCCCGTTTTCGCGCTGAAGGCCGCGCAATGGATCGTGCTGCGAGACGCGGGAGGCCCGCACGCTCGGAAAATGCCTGCGGGCGCGCCCCACGCCCCACAATTACCCATTGCCTCGACACCAGCACGAGGCCTATTTGCCGCGGTCCCAGACGGCCTGAGCGGAGCCTCCCCGTGCGTGGCCGGTCTGCCCCGCGTTCGAAGACGCGGCCACGCCTAGGCGCGAGCTCGACCCGCGCCCGAACCGCGCACCCTCACTGCGACGATGTGTCGCGCAACGGCGCGCCCTAGCCCGGCCAGGCCGCCCGATGGGAGCTGGCGAGCGAGCGCCCCGGAACGCACCGAGACGCGTCTGCAGGCGCAAGCAGCTGTATATGCAAGCTCGAGGGAGCGCAACGGGCGTGTTTCACTTGCAAGCCTCCCCGCCTCCTTTCGGAGCGGCTCCGCGTGCGGCGCGCGCGGAGCGCCGAACTGTCACTCCTCTGCCGCGCCGTCACGTGGGCGTTGGGACGAGACGCACGTCTCGAGCGGCCAGCCATCGAGCCATTGGTTGGGCGCGCGCGTAGGCGCCCTGCTTAACGACCGGCTCGACCCTCGTCTGCCCTCCCCGCCGCTGTGCATCGCCGCGGCGGGCTCGAGAACCCCCCCTGTATCCCAAAGCGGGGGAGGGGCTGCGCAGCTGCGCAGGCCGAGGCAGACTCGCCGTGGCCGCGGACAAGCCATTGCGACGGCTGGCCAGGCGCCAACGGCTCCTGCCGGTTTCTGCGCGAGACAGGGTTTGGCCGTAGCCTGCTTGCGCGGGCGGGCTGCGTGCGCACGAAAACGCGCGCACCCCGGACCGCCCGCGTTACTGCCGCTTAAGCGTTTTCTGCGCGTCCGTGCCGCCTCACGCAGACCTCGCTGCAAGCGATGGGGCATCCTGGCGTAGGGGTACCTTGCCCTAAATCGAAAGTAATAGGGCGGCTAACGGCGGGCAGGCCGTGGAAAGCAGTGGAACGATCTAGACGACAACAGCAGGTGCCACGGCACGCGCGCGCGGAGGCGGTCCAGGCCGCCGCGGCACGAGAGCGAGAGCCCGAAACCAGTTTGCTGCGGCGGCCCGCGCGCGAGGGAGCGGCGAGCGGGGAGAGGAGGAGAGTGCCTGAAGGTTTGGGCCAGAGAATTTTTGCGGCCCTTGCCGCGACCCCGCTCGCGATTCCCCAATTGAGCGCGCGCTGATTACTTCGTTGGGCGCTGGGTGTCGCGGCAGCCCAGCCCGTATATATATATATATACACACATGGCCGCCAGGTGCACACCACACACAACAGGAAGAAGCACGAGATGGCGAGCGACGACGTTTCTGTTCACTCGTCCTCCGGCGAGGCCGCGCACACGGCGAAGTCGATGGAGTCCTCCGGCCCGAGCGCCGGCGGCGTGCCCGAGGTGGAGCGCGTGCACATGTCTGGGGAGCAGTGCGAGTACGTGCATCTTGGCGGGAAGACGTACCTGCGGTCGGAGCTGATGTACGCGTTCGGCGGCAACTTCAATCCCGGCGTGACGACGGCGCCGCGGCTGAAGCTGGGCAACTCGTCGCCGATCGGGCTGTTCGGCTTCGCGACGACGACGCTGGTGCTGTCGTTCATCAACGCCAAGGCGCGCGGCGTGCACAACCCGAACGTGATGCTGGGCCTGGCGCTGTTCTACGGCGGGATGATGCAGGCGATCGCCGGGATCTGGGAGCTGCTGGTGGAGAACACGTTTGGCGCGACGGTGTTCACGGCGTACGGCGGGTTCTGGCTGTCGTACGGGGTGATCACGATGGACGGGTTCAACATTGCGTCGTCGTACACGGACGAGAAGGAGCTGTCGAACGCGCTCGGGCTGTACATGGTGGCGTGGGCGCTGGTGACGTTCTTCTTCACGGTGTGTACGCTGCGGTCGACGGTGGCGATGTTCTCGCTGCTGTTTTTCCTGACGCTGACGTTCATTTTGCTGGCCGGCAGCGAGTTTGCCGGGGCGAACGGCAACGTGTCGGCGAGCGGCCACCTGGGCACCGCGGGCGGTGTGTTTGGGTGCATCACGGCGATGATCGCGTACTACAACGCGATGGCCGGGCTGCTGACGAAGGAGAACAGCTACATGCGCGTGCGGCCGCTGTTCATGCCCGGCGCGATCCGTCCCGACGCCCCGAAGGCGAAGGAGGCGTGAGCTGCGCGCCGCCCGCGGGCCGCCGCGCCACGGCGCGTCACGGCGCGCCCGCACCAAATTTTGTATGTATAATATCACAGCGCCGCTCTGCCCCGCAGCCGCCCGCGGCTGCCTCACGGCTGCCCCGCGGCTGCCGCCGAGCTACCGATGGCAAGCCTGGCCTGACAAGCCGGCTGAGGCGAGCCGGCTATGGCAATCCTGGCCTAGCAATCTTGCCATGGCAAGCCGGCCATGGCAAGCCGGCCATGCACGCCGTCCCTGGCGAGCTAGTAGTGCTGGCGGCCCCCGCGGCAGGCTCGCACGGCCGCGCAGCGCGCGGGCTCGGAAGAGTGCGCTACTTTTATGTCTATTTAATCTTACGCATCCACAGAAGGAGGGCCCGCAGCGCCGCGCCCTCGCCGTGCAGCGAACCCTCGGCTCGCTGCGCGCAGCGCGCTCGATCGGTGCATAGCCGAGCTCGGCCACGGCACGGGCACCAACGGCCCTGCGCAGGCCCCCCTGTGCCTGGGCCAATGGGTCTGCGCGCATTGGGCGGTGCGTCGCGGCCGCCCCGCATGGGAGAGGGCCGCGCTGCTCGCCCCACGCCACGGTCCCCGCCCCGCCAGCTGACGCAGTCAGGCCCCAACCCCAGACGCTGGGTCCTGGGGTAGGGGCGCCCTCGACGCGCGGTGCCACAGCCGAGGGGAAGAAACGGCCGGGGCGCGAGAGGAGGGCGGGGCGGCGGTGGGGGAAAGGCGCGTGGGGATATATAAGAAATCGGAGCTGCATCGGGCCGCGCGGCCGACGCGAAGACCACGGAACCAGCCGATCCTTGCGCCGCTCGAGGACAGACCTACGCTCTCTCCCCCCTAGCTCAGCCCCCCCGTCCCGCTTTTGTGCACTCGACTACTGACGCGCCTCCACATCTCACGGCGAAGCGGCGACCCGACGAAGGCCCCACCGCGCGAGCGCAAGACCGTAGACACACACACACACACGCAACCATACACACTAGCCAATGAGCCATTTGCCAAGCATCCCGAACCGGGAGCGGCTGTCCGCGTGCGTGACGCGGCTGATGGGGCAGAACCCGAGCTCGTTCACGCTGCAAGGCACGAACACGTACCTTGTGGGCGACCCGCGGCGGCGCGAGCGCGTGCTGATCGACACGGCGAGCGGGTTCGAGGCGTACACGTCGCTGCTGGCGAGCTACCTGAAGCGGCGGCGGCTGACGATCACGGCGATCGTGATCACGCACTGGCACCCCGACCACTACGGCGGGCTGAAGGAGGTGCTGAAGCTGGCGCCCGGCGCGCGGCTGTACAAGCACATTGTGGACTCGCCGTACATCACGGCGAAGGAGTGGCCGTTCATCCACGTGCCGGACGAGGGCGTGATCGAGGAGGCCGGCGTGCACCTGAAGGCGTACTTCACGCCCGGCCACTGCGACGACCACATCAGCCTGTGGCTGGAGGAGGAGAAGGTACTGTTCAGCGGCGACAACCTGCTGGGCCACGGCTCGTCCGTGTTCAAGGACTACGACCTGTACATGGAGTCGCTGCGGCGCATGCGCGACCTGCCGAACCTGGGGCTCGTCTACCCCGGGCACGGGCAGCCGATCTACGACGGCGTGAAGGGCTTCAACTCGAACATCGAGCACCGCCACCAGCGCGAGCAGGAGGTGTTTGAGGAGCTGCGCCACGCCGAGGCGCTGTCGGACGAGGAGATCGTCGCGCGCATCTACAAGGACCTTCCCGGCCGCCCGCGCAAGGTGCAGATCGGCGCGCTCTCGAACACGCAGCACTACCTGCTCAAGCTCGAGAAGGAGGGCAAAGTCGAGTTCGACGGCAATGTGTGGCGCGCCCGCCTGTAGCGCCGCCACCGCCCGGCCGCCGCGCGGCCGCCGGCCGCCGCAAGGCTGCCGCGCGCGCGCGCTCCGCCCAGTGCTGCCGGCCAGCACTGCTGCCCAGCGCTGCCGGCCGTGCAGCATCCCCGCCGCCGCGGACTATGTATACAACCACGACAGCGACGCGCGCTCCTGCGGCGCCCCGCGAGAATCGCAACGCGCGCTCGGCGAACCACGACGTGCGCCCGGCGAGAACCGCATCGTGCGCTCGACGAACCACGACGCGCGCTCGGCGAGAACGGCAACGTGCGCTCTGCGAAACTTCGCGCGCGCGGTCGCTTTGCGAGAATTTACGAGCGCTTCGCGTAGCGCTTTGCGCACGCTTTGCGCGCTTCGCGAATGCCGCACCATCTTTATATATATGCAAAATTCGCTAGAATACACACCGTTTAATTATGGGCCTGCGCCATGCGACACTGGCGGCGGCGGCGGCGGCGGCGCGCTACGCGGCCTTCTCGAGCGGCCGCGGGCGCTTGAACAGCAGGATGTGCGGCTCGGGCGTGTGCGTCTCGTAGTGCTCCCAGCCGAGCGACTGCGTGATGCCCAGCCCGCGCCACTCGTCCTCGTGCAGAATGCGCAGCGTGCCCGTCGCCGCATTGAAGTAGTCGCTCGGAATGTTCTTCAGCATCTGCTTCGGCAGAATGACGTGCCGGTACTCGTAGAGATCGTCGCTGTAGCGCGGCGAGTAGTGGATCTGCTCCTGGAACTCCTCGATGCGCGCGCGCTCGTTCACGTTGAGGTGGCGCGGCGGCTGCGCCGGCGGCTGCGACATGGGCTCTGCGGCGGGCTGTGGCGGCGGCTACGGCGGCGGCTGCGGGCAGCTCGCGAGGAAGGCGGCGGCGGAGGCGGCGTAGACGTAGGCGGAAGGCGGGTGAGGAAGGCGGCGGATCTCTCTGCTCTCGTCGCCCGGTTGCGTCAGCCTGCTAGGATGCCCGGGATTCTCAATGCCTCGGGGTGTGCCGGTGCGCGAACGAGGCAGCGGGTGGGGCGGGTGGTCTGCGGAGCTGTCGCCGAAAAATTGCAAGAAAGGGTGTGTGGTTGTGCGTGCGTTGAGGTCGCCGCTCGCGACAGGACCCTGCCCCCCCCTCCTCCTCCTTCCGCGCGGGCCGCGCGCCGCGCTCTTCTGCGCGCATCCGCGGGCTGACAAATCCGCGCTCTCCCAGCGCGGCCTCCCAGTGGCTTCCCTAACGCCCCTCCAAGGGGCCTCCCAGCGCAGCTCCCAGCGCGGGCTCCCCATGCGGGCTCCCAGCGCGGACTCCCAGCGCGGGCTCCCAGCGGCCCAGCTCAGGGCGGCGTGGCACATCCTCTCAGCACCCCGCCCAAGCGAGACGGGCTCCCTCGAGCGCGGCCCAAACCACGCACGAGTAGGGTACCGCGCGCCGTTGAGAGCGCAGGGAAGACGCCGCCAGGAGCAGCGTTGCAGCGCAGCAGAGCCCGCGCGCGAAGCGCCCGGCCCCCGTGCCCGGCCCCCGTGCCCGGCGGCTTCGGCTCTGCGCGCCTATGTAATCACGTATATAGCCTCTTGTCGTGCTCGCTCGCGCGCGGTGCGCGCGGCCGCTTCACGAGGCCCGCCTCGCGAGGCCGCCTCGCCGACCCCCCCTGACTAACGCACGGTCGGACGCCCGCGCGGGCAGCCAGCCTCCATTCCAGCCCTTAGTAAACGCTGGGAAGACCAATCGGGACGCCGTCCCGAGTGTGTGTGCAACGCGCGCCGCGTCGCGGCGCAAAGCTCTCTGGAACCGCCTGCGCGCAAGGCGCCGGCGCGGCGGTCAGCATAGATCGGAAGCGCGGTTCAGCA
>NRDT01000175.1:0-10125 GCA_004124955.1 Starmerella riodocensis
GCTGCGCCGCGCCCGCCGCGCGAGGCCGCGGGACCGCGGGGCCGCCGAGCAGCTCCTGCGTTTTGCGAAACCGCGCGAGCACAGTCGAGATGGCGGAATTTTCTCCCTCCATTGGCGCGGGTGCAGGCTGCTCGCTTTTTTCTCGCCAGTACTGAAATTTACGCCCTTGGGGCACGGGCTGGGCCGCCGACCGTGGCCGCCGACCGTGGCCGCCCACAGTGACTGCAACAGCGACTGCCAACAGCGGCTGCCAACAGTGGCTGCCAAAACTGGCTGACCCCAGTGCAGAGCGCTGCGGCTCGGCTACGCACATACTCGCAGTGCAGGCAGAGCTGCAGGGTGGCCAGCCGTCGTAAAAGCCACTGGCTAGAGCGCGAGCGCGGGTACCGGCGCGGTGGCCTGCGGCGGAGTCGCCGCGCGAGCCGCCTTAGAGCGAGACGTGCGCCCCCCCAACTAGCCAGTTTTGCGTTCGGGCAACGCGGTCGCTCACGCCGGCGGGCCGAGCTCTCGGACGTCGCACCAGCGCAGCGCGCGAAGTCTACTGAACTACCAGCCATTGCCCTCGCAAACTTCTTGCGAGCCTGAAGGCTACCCCACGAGAGAGCACCGTTCCGCCTGAGCGGCTGCTGCCGTGCTCACGAGGCCGTCACCGTCGAGCCCGTTCGAGCCTCGCGGAGCGCGGGTGGGGTGTCGCGGCCAGGAAGGGCAAGGTACGGCTAGCAAATTTCGGCGACCGCACAATGAGAGCCACGCCGGCCGTGTTCAAGCGCTCTGCGTGGAAGGTGCCGCACATCGTGCCGCTGCCGCTGCGCGAGGCGCGCGAGAAGAAGACGCCCATCCGCACGAACGCGCGCGCGTGCACGATCCTGCCGAGCTTTGTGGGGCTGACGTTCCAGGTGCACAACGGCCGCGCCTACCACGAGTTCGAGATCAACGAGAACATGATCGGCATGAAGCTGGGCGACTTTGCGCCGACGCGCATCCGGCACGTCTTCGGCAAGAAGAAGTAGGCGCGTGGCGCCGCCGCCGCCGCCGCGAGGCTGCCGGCAGGGACACCCTTTAATGCACATACAGACCCTCATACATACACAACCATCCCGCGCGAGGGCTCGCGCAACTCGTTCGCCTGGCGCTTGAGTCCAGCCTTCGTGGGCGCGGTCGCCGCATCAGGGACGCCCTCCGACAAAGCTCTACGAGGAAATGGCTGAGGCATCTCTCTAATACTGCTTTTAGTGCCTCTGTGCGTGCTCATATGGGTGGCTCCAGGGTCGTATTTTTAAGTCACTATTGACAGGAGTCTTTGAAGTACCCGGGGAGTGCCTCTGAGAGTGCCCCAAGGATTTTTCTGCAGTGCCTCTGTGTGTGCCACCTAAGTAATACATAAGGGCCATTGTGCGTAATCTCTATGCTCTATGAGTGCCTATATTAGTGGCCGGTGCCGGTGCCTTTCTCGGCGCCGCGGCGCGCGACGCGCGTCTATAACATATATACAGCAGGCCGGCGGGGCGGGCCGCCGCGCTACTGGCGGCGCAGGACGTGCTTGAGCCGCTCGACGCGCTTCGTGCCCGTGCGGTCCGTCCAGGCGGTCCAGTCGCCCCAGCCGCCGAGGCGCACGACGAGCGCGGACGCGTTGTCGGCGGTGCCGAGCATGCCGACGTAGGAGACGATCTCGTTCGCGGCGTCCTGCGGCGTGCCCCGCAGCGAGCCTCCGCGCATGGCCTGCTGGATGACGATGTCGCAGATCTCCTGGTCGGAGGCGCGGTCGGTGACGCCGTCGGAGACGAGCGCGATGAACGCCTCGTGGCCGGGCAGGCGCCCGCGGCGCGGGCCGATCTGGTACTCGGTGACCTCGGGCTCGGCGGAGATGCCGCGCGACTTGCCCTGGTGGTCGCCGAACGCGCGCGTGTTGACGTACTGCAAAAAGCGCTGGAAGCCGTCGGTGGTCGAGTTGAAGCCCATCGAGTACCGCGCGAGGCGGTCGCCCTCGCGCGGCGAGTCCGCGTGGTGCACCGTCGTGAGCGGCACGAAGTTGCCCTGGTTGTCGCAGATGAGCGCGCGCGTGTCGCCTACCTGCGCGGCCGTCACGTTGACGTCCGCGCCGGGCTGCCAGAAGTGCTGCGCCGCGTCGAGCGCGTACAGGTACACGGACGTGCACGTCGAGCCGGACATCTGGTCCTGCGCCAGCACGTCGAGGTCCGCGCGCAGGTACGCGAGCGGCAGCCGCGCGGGCAGGTCGTCGTACTCGCTCGCCGCGAGCTGCCGCCGCGCCGCGGCGTTCAGAATAACCGCCGACCGCCAGTACCCGCCGAACCGCGCGCGGAACTCCGCCGGCAGCTCCGCCGCCAGCCGCTCCAGGTCCGCCTGCTCGACGTACTCCGCGAGCCGCGCCCGCAGAAACTCCGCCGTGAACGCGCCGCCGTGGCCGTCGAACACCTGCGCGTTGAACACCGCCTGCGCGCGCCCGCGGATGGGCAGCGGCAGAAAACCCAGCGCGAGCCGGTCCTCGTTCGCGCGCATCATGTTGCGCGACGTGCAGTGGCCCACGTACTGCGGCGCGCGCCACGCGTCGATCCGCACCGCGCCTTGCCGCGTGGGCACCTCGTAGTACGTCGTGAACGCCCGCCGCCGCGCGCGGCGGCTGCGCGCGGCCCTGCTAGCCGCCTGCCGCGCCCACATCCATCCTTTTCCGCGCCAATTGGGTCCCCGTCTGCGCTGTGCGTCGTGTCTAGAGCTGTCCGCGGGCCACGCTGTGCCTGCAGGGAGGGTCGAGGTGGGTCTCAGCAAGCTCGCCGCGCCGTGCTGTTGTGCTCCACCACCCCCCTATATGTGGTCCCCCCAACCCCTGCGCCAACCACACCGCGCTCCAAGGTCACTCCCCCCACCACTTGGAGTGGACGGAACGGATCGCGGCGAAGCGAGGCGGACGTATTCGGCAGACGGCTGCGTACTTCTAGTATATAGATGTGGCCTCATAGACGCGCGCTGCCGTCTTGTCGCGGCGCTAGCGTGGGCGGCCGCGGCGGCCGCGCGCGACGGCCCGTAAGCTCAGCGCTGTGCAAATAAATACATAATCGCAGCTAGTCTAGTGTCGGGCTAGCTGCCTGCGGTCGGAGGCGGGCAGCCTCCGTCCGGCAGTCGCCGCTTGCGGCGCGGAATAAATACGCGCGCAGTCACTCGAACTTGCGCTTCTTGCCCTCGAACCGGACCTGCTCCTGCTTCTGCTTCTGCTCGAGCCGCGCCTGCCACGACGGGTGCACGGGCTTCGCGGCGAACTCCTGCTGCTGCCGCCGCGCCTGGCCCTCGCGCTCCGCGCGCCGCCGCTTGCGGCTCTCCTTCTCCTCGCGCTGCCGCTGCTCCTCGCGCTCCTGCTTCAGGACGTGGTTCGCGTGCCGCCCAAACTTCTGCTCCCAGATCTTCCGCCGCGCGCGCTGGCCGCGCCGGTTGCGCCGCTCGGGCGCGGCCGCGGCCGCGGCCAGGCTCTCAGCATCGTCCTCGTCGTCGGACCCGCTGATGAAGCCCTGCGCGAGTAGCGGCAGCCCGCCGCGCAGGCCGTCCGCGTCGTCCTCGCTCTCCGAGACGTCCATGGCGACAGCCGCGCCCGTGAAGAACGGATCCGCCTCGCCGCGCGCGGCTGCGCGCGGCGCGGCGTCGGCGTCGTCACCCTCGTCCGACGCAAAGTGCGTGAAGTCGTCTGCGTCGGTGGCGGTGCGGCCCGCGCTCGCCGCAGAGCCGCTGGTCGAGGCTCCCGTTGCGGTCCGCGCAGCCGCCGCAGCCGTAGCCGCGGCCGTGGCCGCTTTGGGATGACCACTCACGCGCCCCGCCGGCGTGTTCGCAGCGCCGCTCGCGGCGCTGCTTGCCGCACCGCTTGCCGCACCGCCCGTGCCGTCGGCGCGCGGCGCGAAGTGGGTGCTCGCGCTGGCCACAAGCTGCGCCACGGCGCTCTTGACGGCGTCGCTCTTCCCGAGGCGCGCAAACACGTTGGACTCGGCGGGCGTGAGCGGCCGCTTCACGAAGGCGTCACCCAGGACGCTCTCGACGTCGAACGCCTTGGCCAGGCCGCGCAAAACCAGCTCGCGCGCCCACTCCTCGGCGTCCGCGCGCGCGACTAGCTCCGCCTCGGCGGCCAGCTGCGCGCGCTTTTTCTGTCTCGCGTCCTCGGCGCCCGGCTCGGCGCCCTCCTCGGCGCGCGCTGCCTCAACAGCCTTGATCCGTTTGGCGAGGCGCAGCGGCTCGAGCTTGTTGAACTGCTTGACGAACCGCTTCACCGTGCTCTGCGCGTAGAACACCTTGCGCCGCACAAGCTCCTGCTTCACGCGCGCGATCTCGGCCCGCAGCTGCGGCGCGCCCGCGCGCGGCGCGCCGCTCTTCTCCAGCCGCTCCAGCAGGTGCCTCGTCCGCGGCAGCCGCCCGCCGCGCAGCTCCTCCGGCCCCTCCTCGGCGCGCGCCAGCTGCGCCTCCAGCAGATCCAGCTGCTGCACCAGATTCTCCTTCATTGAGAACTGGTCCTTTATTTGGGACGCCGACTTTCCAGACCCGTGCTTTGTGGCCTTCTGCTTCCAGTCTATCCTTCGCAGAGTCGATCGAAAAAACTATTCAGGGCGAGGGCAAACCCGTTCGGGCAATCCTCGACGCCCTGCCGCGACTAGGCACGCTCAAGGTCGCTCTGGCTCGACGGCGCAGAGGCCGCTTTCTCCGCAGGTCCTTCTGTTCTTAAAGAGCCCTTATGGAACTTTTGTTTAGCCCCGTACAGCGTCGTGAAAGTTGCCTACGCTAAGCTGTGGGCAGGCCACAGGCGAGTGCGCCGGGCGGGGCCGGCCAGCAGCTCATCTAGATTCTATAAATAAATTTGTGGTCACAGCTCACGGTCGAAAAGGCACGCTTGTCCTCATGACATTCAAAGGCTGTGCTGCTCCGAGTCCCCTCAGTCTCGTTGTGCTATATGCTGCTCCCGCATGCCTCCCAGCCGGCGCGCGATCGCCAGACACAGCATAGCGCCCGAGTGTTTACAACTCTTTCTACATACACATGCCGCCGCACGCAGCACCAATCACATATCATGGCGTCGTAAGTGAGGCACTTAGCAGGCGTCAAGAACAAAAGATTTTTCCAAATTATGTATTTAATACGGCGCTGATCCTCAAGAAAACTTCACGTCGAGCCCGGCTTTGACTTGGGGCAGCTCACGCGACATCCCGTCGCGGATTTTGTGGGCCCGGTCTTAGTCTGGGACCCTGTGGGTCCCGATCTCCACTCACACGGCGAGTAAAGCCGGCCGCATGACACATCGCCGCATTACGCATCGCCGCACTACCCATCGCTGCGCTTCACACCGCTGCGTGCGCACTAATCAAGCGCTGCAGCGCGCGGCGAAAAGGGTAGTGAAGTAAACGAGCCCAGGCGCCGTCAACACACCTGCGGCGGAGTCATCGCAGTCAACATTTTCGAAGGGGAAGGGGGCTTGTTTTTTTCGTCAATTTCTTTGCGAGAAAACTCACTCGACCTGTGGCCCTGGAACTGACCTGCGGTTCGCCGCCGCTGCACAGGACGGCGTCACTCTGGCGGATATGCCGCGCTGCGCGCCTGCTAGGCTTTACTGCCGACAGTTTCTGTGCTGCGCCTCGAGTGCTACTCCGCCGGGGCAGCAGCCCTGGCGGGCTGCGTCTCTCTGGAGAAGCAGAACAAGCCCAACCAATCGTGCTGCGGAGCCAGGAGTGTCAACACGAGCGGTTAGGGTGACGCGAACGCGTTCTGCATCAGGGCGAAAAGACGTTAGCTTATTGACCTGTAGCCACATTGGGTGCGTCGGCGCCCGCGCCCTGATGCAAAATTGGGTGTCGGGGGCGCCGATCCCCGGCGGTCTTAATAAGGGCGGCGGCTCCTTGGTGGATCGTGAAGCCAGCACCGCCGTGGAGACAAGAGCGACACCTCTCTAAACTTGAGCGAGCCAGTTTCACCCACACCGCGCGCCCCCCAGCACCGCCTCCTGCGTTCAGCTCAGCGGCATAATCAATCTCGCTTCTCTTATTCGTCGCACCCAATCGGACCCGCGCTGCGCTACCAACTGAGATAATGGGACTCATCGATCGGATCAACGACAAGCTCGAGCATCGCCGCGTTGTGAACAGATACGGCAAGCGACGGAAGGACGCCATTGCCGCGACGCGCAAGTACACGGAAGACTACGAGTTCGAGGAGGACGTCAAGAAGCCCGGCCTCCTGAAACGCATCTCGCATCTGTCGAGATAAGCGCCGCGCGCCCCGATGCTCTCCCACTAATGCGCGCGAGCGCCTGACCGCATAGAGCATACATGGCAGCGCGCCACCCGCCGCGCGGCTGCGCATGAGTTCATTTTGGAAAAAGAGCCTGTGGCTGCGCAGGCCAGCCGCGCAGGCCGGCCACCGCCCCGCGCGGCCGCCTCATTATTATGTAGATACCGTATCGAGTCTTATTATTATCATCACTGCTATTAGGCGAAGCGCAGCGCGCCTCGCACAGGGTCTGCGGAGCGGCTGTGCGCGGCCGCCGCAATCGACTACGTTCGCCGCGCTTCTTTCGCGCGAGCATGCAAGTTGAGGGCCACGCGTGGACCCGGAAGGAGGCCAGCGCGGGAGGGAGGGAATAACCGCATCAAGGGCGCGGTGCCGCCTCTGCGCGCGTGGCGGGGAGCTGCAGCGGCGCCGACTCGTAGGTCTGCCGGAACGTCTGGAGCAGCATGCCCCAGTCTACGACGTGGCGCGACTCGTGCGGGAAGGGCGCCTGCTCGCCCGTCGCGGCGCCGTCCGCCCCCGCCGGCGGCGGCAGCTGCGCGAAGGTGCTGACGGAGCTGAGGCGCGTGTGCAGCGTTGTGAATGCCTTGCTCTGCGGAAGCACCATGAGCAGGCCGTAGAGCGTCTTGTACAGGTGGTGGTACCGCTGCGGCTGCAGCAGATGCATGCGCAGCGGCGCGAAGATGGGTCCCTCGATGAGCTGGACGAGCTTGTCGATGCGAATGAGCGTGGACACGGTGACGTCGAGGCGCGCAACGACGTCGAGCACGTCGAACGCGTGGTCGTAGGCCTGCGCGAGCAGGCAGAGCGAGAGCGCCGCGACGGAGTTGCGTCGCCAGCTGAGGAAGAGCGTCGTGAAGAGGTCGGCGCCCTCGCGCGTCTGCAGCTGCGTGAGCCGCGTGCGGAACGCGTGGAGCTCCGGCGCCGTGAGCAGGATGTTGTTCAGGTTCTGAATGAGGAGGCACTCGAAGCTGCTGTCGGTGCGCTGCGCCGCGTTCCCGGAGGGGGGCGCGGACGAAGAGAATATGCCGCCGGGCTGGGTGGTGGCGGTGGAGGACGAGGATGGAGAGAGCGGGGCTGAGAAGGTGCTGTTCACGCTGGAGAGGGCGGGGCCGCGGCCGCGGCTGTTGCCGCGGCTATTTCCGTGGCTGTTGCCACCTGCGCCTGCGCTGCTACCTGCGTAGCCGCCAACGTTGCCGCCATAGCTCCCACTAGTGTTGCCGGTGGCGCTTCCAGCGGCATTGCCAGCAGCATTGCCAGCGGTATTGCCAGCAGAATTGCCACTGCCAGTGCTGCCACCAGTGCTGCCGCCAGTGCTGCCGGCGACGCGTGCGCTCTGCCGGCTGCTGTCGCCGCTGCCAGTGCCGCGGTCGCGTCCCGCGCTACCGCCAGAGTCGCGGCCGACGATCTCCGCGAACGCGCGGAACACGCGCTCCGGGCTGAGCTGGACGCAGAGCTGGAGACACACGAGGCGGCCGCGCGTGCCGAAGAGCTGCGCGTTGCTGCGGAAGGCGTCGACGAGTCTGTTGACGACGAACATGAACACGTCCGCGTCTGCGTCGCGCAGCACCAGCGCGAGGAGGTCGAGGTCCTGCGCGGCGACCTCGTCGCTCGGGTCGCTCAGCGGCGCGAGCAGGCGCGCGAGCAGGTCCTCGCTGGAGAAGACGAGCAGGGCGATGTTGCGCGGCGGCGCGGGCGCGGCGGCACGGCCGCGCTCGCCGGCGGCCGGCGCGGGGGTGCACGCCGAGTAGAGCGCGGCGAGCCAGCGCAGGGCGGCCAGGCGCGTGGCCTTCTCGTCGTTGTCGAGCTGGCGCGCGAGCGCGTGCACGCCCGCGGCGGTGTCGATGACGGCGGCGTGGCGCGCGAGCATGTGGAGGAGCCGGTCGTTGAGGCGGCGGCCGGCCTTGCGCAGCTCGGGCTGCTCGTCCGAGAGCGCCGGCAGCAGCGCCGGCACGAGGCTGCTGAGGCGCGCGAGCACGTCCGAGGGGCTGACCTCGAGGATGCCCTCGAGCCAGTCGAGAATGACGAGCTGCGTCTCGTCGTGCGAGGGGTCCATCTTGCTGAGCAGGATGTCGACGATGCGCGCGTGCGCGACGTACGTGTCCTGGCCCACGCGGTAGAGCCCCGCGTTCGCGCCGCTGGCGCTGCTGGGCGCCGGCGGCTTACCCTCTATAGCCTGCGCCGGCTGCTGCGCCGGCTGCTGGGCCGGTTGCTGCGCCGATGGCTGCACTGCCTGTGACTGCTGGATCTGGTGCTGGTGCTGGTGCGGCGCGGGCGGCGCGTCGCGCTTGATCTGCGCGATGTCCTTGATTTCCTTGAGCAGCTTCTCCAGGCAGGACTTCGTGAAGACGCGGACATCCGTGTGCGTGTCCGAGAGAAACAGCAGCAGCCCCTCGAGAAACTCCGGCACGAACTTGATGAGCTCGAGGTCGGGGAGGGAGTCGAGCAGCATGATCCACTGCACGAGAAACATGCGCGTGGACGGGTTGAGCACGTAGATGCGCTCGACGAGCAGCGGGATGAAGCGCTCGAGGTCGAACGCGGCCCCCGGCGGGGGCGGGGGCGGCGCGCCGGCCGTCCCGGCCGGCGCGCGGGCCGCCGAGAGCGTCGAGGTGTCCGCGGCGGCCGCCGTGCTGACGGCGTCGCTATCCTCCGCCGCGGCGTCCGCGGCAGGAGCGTCAGGTCTTGCGTCAGGCCTCGCGTCAGATCTCGCGTCGGATCTCGCGTCGGGCCTCGCGTCGGGTTTAGAGTCGGATCTCGCGTCAGGCCTCGCGTCAGGCCTCGCGGCGCTCACGCCCCCCGCTGGCAGTGCCGCGCCAGCACCGGCGTCCTCTGGCTCGGGCTTCTTCTGCAGCGTGGCCCCCTCGGGCCCGCCCGGCTGCTCAATGGCGGACGGGACCTGCGGTGGGTCGCTGGACACGACGAAGAAGTACGTGGCCGCGGTCTCGACGACGATGTCGCGCAGCAGCTGGTCGACGAGGTTCGCGCCGTTGCGCACGGACTCCTCGACGTCGGCGGTGAGCTTGCAGAGCGCGTCGAAGATCTCGTTGAAGTAGACGAGGATGTCGCCCTTCGCGATCTTCGCGACGTTGTAGAGCGACTCGCACGCGTAGTAGCGGACGCGCGCGTCGGCGTCGCCGAAGCAGGCGAGGATGGGCTGGATGATGTCGTCGAGATAGAGGGGCAGCCCCTCCTGGCCGAGTGCAATGGCGACGGCCGCGAGCCCGATGAGCCCGCCGTTGCGGTAGTTCGGGTGCCGCAGCGCGTACGCGAAGTCGCGGCTCAATTCCGCGATGATGCCCTCGACGAGCTCGCGGTTGTCGAGCTCGACGGCCTTGCGCACGATCTGCTCGAGCTGCAGCGCCGCGGGCTTGCGCTTGTCATAGATGCGGTCGCTCAGCGCCTTCTGCAGGCTCTGGTCGATGTACATGGCGGAAGAGCGGCGAGGTTAGGACCGCGCGCGCGTCGCCCCATATTAACGCTCCCCACCTGCGATACGCGATGCGGAGCGCTGCGCGAGCGGCGCGCTTGTAGATCGCGCGTGCGCTCGCAATGGCGGCCCGTTTGCTTTTAAGTGTGGCCCTGGCGCCCACACCGGGCCGTGGCGGCGGTGGCGGCAGCGTAGGTTGGTGGTGTATTTAATGCGTATACGTGTATGTACTGTCAGTCCTCGCGCGCACGCTTCCGGTCGAGATGCTGAACGCGGAAGTTTTCGACGGCGGCGCGCGTCGAGTCGAGGCGCGCCGTGAGGGTCGCGACGAGCGCCTCGAGCCGCGCGATGCGCGCGTCCTGCGCCGCGCGCGCGTTGCGCTCGGCCACGAGCTCGTCGCGCAGCGCCGCGACCGCGGCGTCGCGCGC
>NRDT01000179.1:0-10062 GCA_004124955.1 Starmerella riodocensis
ATGCTCAGCGAGGCCGGCCGCGGCGCGTTCGACGCGCGCCGCGCCTTCTCGACGCAGCACGCCGTCATGGCCGCCGTCGCCGCCGTCGCCGCCGCGCACGACGCGGGCGACGGCGGGTACCTCTGCGTCGGGATGGACGTCTTCTGCACGCAGGAGCCCTGCGCGATGTGCTGCATGGCGCTCGTGCACTCGCGCATCCGGCGCCTCTTCTTCCGCCACGACTCGCCGAGCTCGAAGGGCGCCATCCGCGTCTACTGCCTGCACGCGCGCGCGCAGCTCAACCACACCTTCGAGGCCTGGCGCTACGAACCGCTAGCCGCCCCGCCCGAGCCGGCGCCCGAACCGGCGTCCGAGCCGGCGTCCGCCACGGTGCCCGAGCTGGCGTCCGAGCTGGCGCCTAAGCCGGCGTCCAAGCAGGTCTCCTCGCCTACGACGGTGGCTGCGCTAGCGCCCGAGGCCACGGTGTGACGCTCTATATGGAACACGTTTTGTATGACACGTTCCGTGCTACTCTCCGCCTGTGGCTTTCTCCGTGTGAGTTTCTCCGTGCACCACGCGCGGGGTGGCACGCTCGGTGTGACGCGTCCGCAGGCCGTCGTTCAGCCCGCATTGGGCCTGCATGCTGCCGTGTCCCTTGCGACCCCGCGATTCGGCGCGCCCGCAGGCTTCTGCAGCAGCGCGCGCTTATACACGTTGCACATACATATCGCGCCAAGCTGGCCGAGCAGAAGTGGCCACACCGCAGTTTGCACCCTGCGTGGGCGCGCCTGCCCCGGCGCTCGCGGTCCTAGCGCGCGGTTCCAGCTCGCGGTCCCAGCTCGCGGTCCCAGCTGCGCTGGGGCCGCCGCATTCGGCCGCCGGCGCGCTTTACTTAGAACTATTTATTGATCAAGCGCCTGTACCCCGCCGGCCCCGGCGGGCGGGCTTAGCGTCGGCCACCCGTGGGCTCGCGCCGGCTCGTGGCCGCGGCGGCCCCCAGCGTTCAGGCCTAGCCAGCCCCGGACAGCACGTTCGACGCGCGCGCACCCATGACGCGCGCGGACGCGCGTGGACGCGCGTGCGTCCACCGTTTACGCTCGCATGCCTTCCCGCACAAGGGTTCATAACCTTGGGGCGAGCAGAACCCTCTGCCGCGAGATGAGAATACCTCTCCCCCACAGCCTATCCAGACGGGGCAGCGGCGTGGAGCCCGGTGTTCTGGCACGCAGCGGCGGACAGCCCTAGCCCCGCGAGGGCGAAGCGACAACAGGGAAAACAACAAACACCAGCGCTTCTGATTCTCACATTGAGGAGAGACGCGCAGCGGAGGCCACTGCACCCTTGTCGAGCCGCACCATACACGCCACATTGCCGCCCATACCAGCCTCGCAGCAGGGAACCCTCCAGGAAGCGTTTCGTGCGACCGTCTGCCGCCTCACCCGCGCTAGCGCCCGCTCCTCGCATCCGTCCTCTCTTTTCCGCCCCTTCCGTCTCAGCGCCTTCGCGCGGCCCCGCTTCTCCTCTGTCGCCCTCCAGATGTACAACACCGCGCAGCCAGCGCGCCCGCGGCACATGAGCGAGCCCGGGCTCTTCGCGCGCAGCTACGCCGAGCAGGCCCAGCTCCCGCAGCCCCAGCCGGCGCAGCCGGCGCAGCCGCTGTCGGACCCGCTGCGGCAGCCGGCGGGCCAAACGCTCGGCGCGGTCCAGTCTCCGCCTCCCGCGCGGCCGCTCGTGCCGGCCCAGGCCCAATTCCAGGCGCACGCCCAGCGAGACGCTCCACTGGAAGCACTGGCGCCGGCGCAGCTGCAGACACTCTCACAAAACCCAACACAGCCCGCCGCGCAGTCCCAGCCACTGCCACAAACACTGACGGCGCAACCGCCGCAGCCGCTGCCGCAGGCGCAGTCGCGGCGGCAGTCGCAGACACTGCTGCAGCCGCAGGCGCAGCCCCAAACAAACGCATACGCGCCGCCACAGACACTAGCGCAGGCGCTCGCGCAGCCACCAGCGCAACTCCAGACACATTCACAACTCCAATCACAGACGCAAACGCAGACGCAGACGCAGCCGCAGACGCAAGGCCCGGCGCCAGGCCAGGCGCCAGGCCAGGCGCCCTCTTCCCAGCTGCCGCAGCCGCTGCTGCTGCTGAAGCAGCAGCAGCAGCAGCAGCAGCAGCAGCAGTTCCTGGGGCTGCGCGGTGCGGCCCTCCAGAAGGCTCCTCTTCAAGACATCAGCAGCACGCAGGAGCTCGACGAGCTCGAGCGCGCCGAGGCCACGCCGCGCTCGTACGACCCGCAGTCGCCGCGCCAGAAACCCACGCGGCGGCCCCTCTCCATCCTCTCGAGCTCGAGCCTCAACTCCGACCTGTCGCCGCCCGCGCGCTCCCCAGACCCGAACAGCCCGAACCGGCACCGCCGCTACCACAGCGTCATGGTCGACAGCCGGTACTACCACTACTCCCAAAACAATCCGTTCCAGTGCCCGCACACGCCCTACGCGCAGCAGCAGCAGCAGCTGCCGTCGCAGGCGCAGCAGCAGCAGCCACCGCACTACGTCCTGTCCCAGCAGGGGCTCGCGCCTGCGCCCTACGCAGGCCAGCTGTTTGCGGCAGGTAGCTGCGCTGCGCCCGCGCCGCCGCCGCTGCGCGCGCAGTCGCCGACGTTCGGCTCGCCGCCGCTCGGCCAGCACGCGTTCTTCACGCACTCGCGCCACGCGTCGCACGCGAACCTGCTCGCCACCTGCACCGAGCCGCCGCCGCTAAGCGTGCAGACGTCGGCCATGTCGCCGCCGCGAGGCCTCGGCCTGAACTCACCGCTGCTGTCGCCGCCGTCCGAGTTCCCGGGCTCGCTGGCGGCGCCGGGCTTCCAGGACATGTTCGAGCAGCTGGCGTTCAAGGAGCGCCGCGTGCTCGAGACGCGCCAGGAGTGGGAGCTCGCGCGGGACGACCTCGACGGGTTCCGCCGGCAGGTCAACGAGATGCTCGCGGCCGAGAGCGAGCCGCTCAAGCTGCCCGTGCGCCCCACCGTCATCGCGCGGCACTCGCTGCCCAACGTCGGCATCCACACCCTGCAGTGCGTGCCCCTGCGCGAGTCGACGCCGGTGCGGCGCGCGCGGCGGCCGCGGGTCGCGCGCTGGCGCGTCGACCACGCCGCGCCCTCGCTCGCGCAGCCCGCCAACCTCGACGACCTCGCGCCGGAGTCCGACGCCGACTGCGCGCCGCGCGGCGTCGACGACGAGGCGGACCGCAAGGGCGTCGCGCTCACGGTCGTCAAGTGCCTGCTCGGCTTCGTGCGCTGCGTCGTCTCGATGCTGCCCATCTACCAGGGCCAAATTGCATACCAGAGCCGCTCGCCGCTGCTCCCGGAATACCCACTACCCATGGACACTCTGTTCGGCCATCTCTCATGATTCCGCTTCTCTGCCCGCAGAGGAATGGACGGCCTAATTTATTAACCTTTAATTTATTGTATCATACCCATTGACATTTGCGCGGTGCTCCCGGCGCGCGCCCAGTACGTAAGTGCGCCCCTGTGAGTGCGCTATTAGTGAGACCTTGCAGACAAGCGTGTGTGGGCATACGTGCGTGCGTATCCGTACGTCCGTCCGTATGTGCGTCTTGGGGCGTGCGTGGGCTCACTTGAGCCGCTGCCCTCCTAGCCGCAGCCTTTCGCCCCCGGGTAGGACTATCTCTAGCGGGCCCTAGCTTTAGTCTGCTTGTGGTCCATCTTTGCCCACCTGTGCCATCGAGTATTCATTTGATCACGAAGTTCGCCTTGCGCAGGCGCAAGTACTTCTGGTCGACCTCGGGGCCCATCTGCCGCACGATCTGGTAGACCTCCTGGTTGTGGAACCGCAGCCCGCTGTTCGTTTTATAGGGCGCCTCCAGGCCGGTGATGTCGCACCAGTGGCCGGCGGGCAGCGTGCTGGGCGGCGCGTCGATGTTGAAGTAGGTCAGCGCCGTGGGCGGCAGCGCGGCCACGCGCTTCTGCTCCTCGGCCACCACGGCCTTGGCGTTGCGCGTCCGCTTCAGCAGCTTCCAGCCCGTTAGCGTCATGGTGCGAGACGCCTCCGTACAGCCGCTCGAGACCTGCTGTTCTTCACGCTACCTAGCGCTCGCCATCTTTGGTCACCTGACCTTGCAGCTCAGCACTTATGTAGGCCGGCGTTGTGCCAGCCCGCAGAGCAGCACAGAGACCAATGCTCGTACCTGCAAACTGCTGGTCCAATTGAGCACCATGTACACTACATAATTGCTGGAGTCTCACCTAACTCTGTACAAGATCGCGTGGGCTGCCTCATGCATCAGCCTTGTCCGTCTGGTAAGGCAAAATCCACCCATGCGCAGCATGCTCAGTAAAAGCGCCATGGGGGGATTCCTGCGCACCAATTTATGCTTAGTAGGTTACTTCTGTAGAGCACGAGTCGACCAGTCCTGCCATTCCGGCTTCGTATGGGCTTGGACATCCCCAATGGCCGCGCCCTTTAGAGGTCGAGCGAGCGCATATGCCCGTTAGCGACCGAGCCGTGGTTGTTTTGCATCTTCTCCCACGTCTGAAGCGTAAACAATTGCACCGGCTCTGGCTTGTTCCCTAATCCGCCAAGCCGCATTAGGTTTGCCTCGCCGCACAAGTTGGGGCAGACGTTCGCCTAATTCATAGTTGCCTGCCTGAGCCAGCGGCCCCGAGAGGCCAGAGCACGCAGCCGGGTAGTGCTCCCCTAACCTCCTACAGACGACGGACGCGGAACGTGCGTGACTGGGTAGGGTGACATAAGCCATGTAAACAAAACAGTGCCCTTCGCTTCCCCAAGTAGGGCAGGCGGCCACACTTTCGTGCACAGATAGCCACGGGAAGCCTTTCCAGCTTAATTCATACGGGCCTGTGACGCCGGGGAACTCGACCGCGCTTGCATCTCAAGCAGACCAGACGCCTGAGGCTCGGATCCCGCGCTCCCTACCGTAAAGGCGAGCACCCCGCGCGCTCCGTCATCGCCTTCGCTTCTGACGCGTGCGTTGCACACCCCCCATCACTCTTTCCATAAAGCCGCCTTTGCTCTCCCAAAAAGGTATGGCCAGACCTTATGGCCTGGTAGCCGGCCTCCGACCAGAAATATTCGATGCCATTGAAACACCGCGTATCTCTTCCGCCGACGCGGGCCCCGCGTCCGACGGCCTGCCCTCTTACGCGAAGCTGGAGGTCCTCATCGCATACCTCACGGCGCCCACGTCGCTCAGCTACGACACGATCTCCGACTTCCTCATGACCTTCCGAATGTACGCGTCCAGCACGGATATCTGGTACCTCCTCGCCTCGCGCATCC
The DNA here is from genome assembly GCA_004124955.1 of Starmerella riodocensis. NCBI lineage: Eukaryota > Fungi > Ascomycota > Dipodascomycetes > Dipodascales > Trichomonascaceae > Starmerella > Starmerella riodocensis. The sequence goes on from NRDT01000179.1 coordinate 5,299, forward strand.
TCTGGGCGGCCAGCGTCGCGGCGCGCACCGGCGGAGAGAGCGAAACCGGCCGCGACGTCGGCACGCGCAGCTTCGTGCTGATCAGGCAGTGGTTTCGCGACTACTTCATCATGGACTTCGCGCCGGACCGCGCGCTGCGCGAGGACGTGGCCGAGACCCTCACCATCCTCGCGGGCTGCACCGAGTTTGTGCTCATCGACTACTTCCACCGCATCCTGTGCCAGCTCAGAGGCGAGTGGGACGCCCAGGTGGGCAGACTCTGGGCGCTGCCGTCGAATGTCGCGGGCGACATCGACTCCGCAGTGCCCGTGGGCGGCGAGCCCATCGACCCGAGCGACGCCGCCCTCCTCTGCGCAAGTCGGCCTGGCGCCGACCTCAGCGGGCCGGCCGCGCCGCCCGCTATCCTCACCGGCCAGGTCCCCATAGACGCAGACATCGCCGTCCCCAGCATCCAGGCCAGCCCTCCGCGGCGGAAACCCAGGACGAAGCTCAGCTCGCTGTTCAGAAAGCACGAGGCGGACCAGGCGAAGCCCGAGGCCGTGCTGCACGAAAAAGTGGACCTGCTGGCCATGCAGCTCATCAATGAGTACCACCTGCGCGAACGCGCGCAGAACCTGCAAATGCTTCCAGACTCGAGCGTGCGGGCGCAGCGGCCCCCACATAGGCAGCAAGACCGACCACAGCCGGCCGCGACGCAGCAATCGCCGTATGACGCGTGCCAGTCGTCGTCTCCGCTGCAGCAGCAGCAGTCGCCTGGCCCGCGGCAGCCGCTCCAGCAGCATCCGCTTCAGGTGCAGCAGGTGGACACGTTTGATCAGCCGCGGCTTGACGATCACTCTGAGCCGCCAGGCTCGCCGTTGCCCCAGGACGCGCAACATGCCGTCCCGCCCCCTCAGCGCACTCTCCTCGTCCATACCCCGCCTCTTTCGGCTAGCTGCCCGCCGCAGCAGCAGCCGCGCACCTCCGCGTGTTTCGAGCAACGGCACAGACCGCACTCGAGCGTGGTGCTGCGCTCGCACGAGGCTGCTTACCCAGCCGCGGAGGACCAGCACATGCCCCGCTCATTCACGTTGCCAGAGTCGCACGACTTGCGCCAGGCGCATGAGGCACTCGGCCACCTGCGCCTTTCGCAAGAATCCGTGATCAGCACCCCCAGGCGACTCTCGGGGCAATCCACTGAGAACGCAATGGCTGATCAGACGCGCAGCGGCGAGCCGGACGACAGGTTCAATACGCCGACGCCCTCGCTGTTCGAGGATGAGGTATGGGCCACGCCTGGCCGGCCCTCCTCTGTATTCGACGAGCCCGACGTGCCCATGCCTATTTCGCCGTCATTTGGCGCGTGCGAGGAGGGCGAAGTCTCGCACCAGGAAGATGTTGCCGATACGACTGCCCAGCCCGTCGTTGCCTCGCTCGAGGCCTCGCTCGAAGCCTCGCTCGACGACTTAGATGATGTACGGACACAAAGCGATGACGAGGCCGATGGTCACCTTGACACAGTGGACACGGCGCAGCTCCGCGCGACGGCCGAGGCGGACGGCGCCAGCGACTCTAATGTTACTGGTAAAGAGGGGACAGACAACGCCGACACTGACAGCCTGGCCTGTGGTCGTCGAGAAAATCCCGCGGAAGACGAGCCTCAAGCGCACCCTATGATGGTTCATGAGCAGAGCGTGGACACTTTGAATCTGCACGACATGGTGCTAGCAAACACGAGCTGTGACAGCGAGGCGGAGCTCGACCTCGCGGACCAAAGCGTTCCCATCGCGGAAAACTGGGGTGTGGTGGACTACGACCAGTTCGACCAGGTGTCCTACTCGGGTTCCTCGTTGAGCACGCTGTCCACGACAACGCGCTCCGCGTCGTCCTTCCACGCGAACGGCAAGGCGTCTCTGTTTAGCGGCGTGTCCATCGATCACCGCGCCTCGACCGACCACATCTCGCTGCTCTCCGAGATCGAAAACTCGCTTCTCCAGCCGTGCGCTGGCTACACGTCTGCGGACGCTGCTCGCCTCAAGGCCATCCCTGACTACGACCTCGGGGGCGACGCCCTCCTCGCTACTCTCCAGCTGCTGGAGGGCACCATCTCGCACTCCGTTCTGCCTCTTCACCCGTCGCAAGATACCCTGCACCAGCCAGCGACGATACCGCGCAGCGACACAATCGAGCTTTACAGCCAGGCTCTGGACCCCTCGGCCGGGCCCGAGCAGGCGAGCCCGTCCCGGGGCTCCCCGTACTACGCCGCGGCGCGCCAGCCCGCGGAGTCGCTGGCCTGCGAGGTGTCTCGGCTGGGCATCGCGACCAACACCGGCTCGTTCGCCCCGCAGCCCCCGAAGCAGTTTCAGGGCATCGTTGTCGACGACTCGAGCTCGGCGAGCCACATCACGAAGGACTCTCTGGGGGATCTGCAGCCTCCGCCGAGCTGGGGCGCCCCGACGTCCAGCAGCGACGGCCTCGTGTCCGAGCAGTTCGATCTGCCTTCCCCCATCCCGGTGCTTCACATCGGCCTCCCCAGTGCCACGCATGCGCCGTTCATCCTGTCCTTCAGCGCTCGCGCGGCGGCAGAGCAACTGACGTATATAGAGAGCCAGGTCGCATCGCAGATCGACTTCTTCAGTCTTGTTCGCATGGAGCCGACAAAGCCTCTGGCGCGGAAGGTGGTCTCTTGGCTGGAGGTCGTCATGGAAGAGCCGCCGATGCAGAGCACGGCCCTCGTCATGGCCCGATTCGACCTTGTGTATCGCTGGGTGCAGTCTGAGGTCATTCTCTGCCCCTCTCCCGCTCTGCAGGCCCAGGCGGTGTCCCGCTTCATCCATATCTCGTTCGAGGCCCTGCGCCTGCAGAACTTCGCCACTATGGTCCAGGTAGTGCTGGGACTGAAGTCGCGCGAGGTCCAGTCGCAGCTCTCGCGAGAGGCGCTGGGCCTCGTGCCAGCCCACGACCGAGAGGTTCTGGAGCGGCTCGAGACTCTGGCCAGCCCCACGCATAATTACGCCAAGCTGCGCATGGCGCACAGCAGGCTCTCTTTGGCCAAGGGCTGCGTGCCCTTCACGCCGATGTTCCTGTCGGACATCGAGCTGACTGCCCAGGCTGCATCGTCGAACGCAGAGCAGGAGATTCATTTCGGCAAGTACCGCGTCGCGTCGCAGGTCGTCAAGTCGTTGCGGAAATACGTCCGTGCCGCGGCCAGCTATAATATCGCGCCCGAGCCGGCTCTTCTGTCCAAATGCCTGTACTTGGCTGCTATTCCCAACCTGTCATAATTCTTGTACAATACGTATGTATATACGCACACCACACCCTTCACCGCCATTTCTTACGACCTCTACTTGGGCTCATTCTTTCCGCATCTGGTATTAGTTCGCGTCTTCGACATTCACCGTGTCGGGCCTTTCCCCGTTCGATCTAAATCAGTCCGGAGTATGAGAGTACGGCTCAATTCGCCTCTCCTGGCCTTATTCATTTGAGCACGGCGCCCCTTCGAAAGCCGCACTCGCCTTAGGGTATGCATAGTATAATGAGCTGCTGCGACCTATGTAATTAAATTGGGATCCATACCACGACCTACCCTTAACCGTTGCATTTATCCTGAAATTGTCCGAAGCGGTTTACAGTGTACACCCTTGACATTCTAGATCTTGACAGTCTAGATCTAGAAGACTTCACAATTACAAGGATCAATCGAGAATGAATAACAGAATAGTCGAATAAAATTACATCATTTAATATCGACTGCGTCAAATATACACACATATACTTAAACTAATTGTGATAATATTCAAATGAGGTGGATGTGGTAGGCAACCAGCCTCTGTCTTGCTTTTGAAAAAATTGTAAAAGGAAAGTGGAGAAAGGAGAGTAGTAAATGAATGTAAGATGCAGCTAAGATTATGGACTAGAACAAAAACCTTTTTAAACTATGTACCATGACACCCGCCGCTATCAAAGCGAGGTATCTTTTGTGAAATGAATTAGCTTAAATAAACAGATGAGGTACGGTCGGGTGCCACGGATGAAATACCACCACAATGAGACGGTGTCATTACAAGCCCGCTTAGATGAGCAGAGCAACACCGGCCGCGATGGCAGCAGCCTTGGCAACCGAGGCGACACCAGCACCGTTAACAAGCAGAGGAGCCGTGGCAGACGGGGAAGGAACCTGGGTCTGGATGGCCGGCTGGTTCTGGCCCGGGGAAGACGGCTGAGGAGCGGCAGGCGCTGAGGTAGTCTGAGCCTTGTTGTTAGGAGTGCACTGGTCCGAGCATGGGAGCGTCAGAGTAGTGGCCTTAGTGACAACATAGGTAGAGCCCTCGTGAAGGACAGTAGTAGCCGACGAGCAAGGGATGGTGGTGTGCTGAGCCTCATGCGAGGGAGCCGGGGCGGCAGGGGGAGCCTCGTGCGAAGGAGCCGGGGCAGCAGGGGGAGCAGCCGGGGGAGCAGCGTGCGAGGGAGCCGGGGCAGGAGGAGCCTCATGCGAAGGAGCCGGGGCAGCAGGGGGAGCAGCCGGGGGAGCCGAGTGCGAGGGAGCCGGGGCAGCAGGGGGAGCAGCCGGGGGAGCCGAGTGCGAGGGAGCCGGGGCAGGAGGGGCCTCGTGCGAGGGAGCCGGAGCAGCAAGGGGAGCCGAGTGCGAGGGAGCCGGGGCAGGAGGGGCCTCGTGCGAAGGAGCCGGGGCAGCAGGGGGAGCCGAGTGCGAGGGAGCCGGGGCAGGAGGGGCCTCGTGCGAAGGAGCCGGGGCAGCAGGGGGAGCCGAGTGCGAGGGAGCCG
>NRDT01000017.1:0-89297 GCA_004124955.1 Starmerella riodocensis
CTACACTGGAAGAAGCAGGTCGCGCAGTTGGCAGCCACCGACAGAGATGTGCAGGAGGGCTCCGTTAGCGATGAGATCGGCTTTTGGCCGGCGCAGAGGCGCATGCACATGGGCGCAAACGGGCGCACGCACGGGCGCGCGCACAGGGAAATCCGCGCGACGCGGCCTGTCGCACGCAGCATGGACGTCACTTGGCGAAAAACCGGAATAAAAGGAGCGCGCCATGCGCATGCGTCCGCTTCCCTGCCCACAGCATGCGCGGGAGCCGAGCGCTGCGACTGCCCCACGGCCAGGCCCCGCCTCCCATCAAGTTTAGCCAAAATGGGGTCTCACTGCTGCACGCACTCTGGAGCCCAACTAGCGGCGCCAAGTAGCGACTCCAGCTAGTACCGGGCGGCGCCAGCATAGAGAGCGGTGGTGGTCGAGCCGCGCTGCTGCTGCCCTTCCCTCGCCCGGGTTCTGCGGTGGGCGTGTGTGCGCACGCGCTCTCAACTCCAAGCGAGCGGCGAGAGAGAGCGAGCGAGACAGCATACGCAGGATGTCGCGGGGCAGCACGACGCTCTGGTCGCCGAACGACACGGTCAAGGACGCGGCCGAGGTCGTGGGCATTCCGAACATGCCCGACGACGTGGCGAAGGCCATGGCCATGGACGTCGAGTACCGCATCCACGAGATCATCGAGCAGGCGAAGAAGTTCATGCGCCACTCGAAGCGGCGGACGCTGACGACGCAGGACGTGGCGAGCGCGCTGAAGGTGCTGAACATCGGGCCGCTCTACGGGTACGACACGACGCGGCCGACGCGGTTCAAGGAGGCGATCGTGGGCGCGGGCCAGACGCTCTACTACATCGAGGAGGAGGAGGAGGTCGAGTTCGACAAGCTGATCGGCGAGCCCATCCCCAAGGTGCCGCGGGAGCCGACGTACACCGCGCACTGGCTCGCCGTAGAGGGCGTGCAGCCGGCGATCCCGCAGAACCCGCACGCGGGCGAGATCCGCGAGCTCGCGCCCAGCGTGCGCGGCTCGCAGGTCACGTACTCGACGGCGAAGCTCAGCCAGGAGGCCGAGGTCAAGCCGCTCGTCAAGCACATGATCTCGAAGGAGCTGCAGCTGTACTTCGACCGCGTGGTCGCCGCGCTGCTCGACGAGGAGAAGCAGGCCGCGAACGAGGACCAGGAAACGGCGCTGTACTCGCTGCGCAGCGACCCGGGCCTCCACCAGCTGACCCCGTACTTCATCCAGTTTGTGCAGGAGAAGGTGAGCACCGGGCTGAAGGGGCCGCTGAGCGTGCTCACCACCATGCTGAACGTGCTCGACGCCCTGCTCGACAACCCCACCATCTTTGTGGGGCCCTACATCCACCAGATCGTACCCGCGGTGCTCACAGTGCTGGTCGCAAAGCGCATCACGGACGGCGGCTTCGCGGTGCGCGCGCACGCGGGCTCCCTGCTGCGCAAAATCGTCACCGAGTTCGGCAACCAGTACACCGCGCTGCGGCCCCGCCTCACGCGCACGCTGCTCAAGGGCTTCATGGACATCCAGCGGCCCCTGGAGTCGCACTACGGCATCGTGCAGGGCATCCAGGCGCTGGGCCCCGAGGTCATCCTCGTCATCATCGTGGGCAACCTCGACGCGTGGCTCGACCCGATCGCCTCGCGCGGGCAGGAGGAGGCGAACGCGGAGGCGTGGCGCCGCCTGAAGCAGGCGCTCGCCGACGCGCTGGCTGCGATGCCGCAGCCCGAGGTCCGCGAGGCCATAGAGCGAGTCACCAGCGCCTGATGCAGCGCTTGATGCAAAATCAATGTCTTAAGTGCGCGCGCGACCCTCCCGCGTTTCCGCCGCGGCACACCAACGAGTTGGCTATCCAGTTCCGTTGGTTTAAAGCTTTCCAGCTTCTCACAAAGTACGTACACCCTTTGTATTAAAAGTAAAGAAACTATTTATCCCTTCCCTCCCCGCATTGGGGGTCACTCGTCAGAGTCCGTCGAGCCGATAGCCGCGTCGTCCTCGTCGCCGTCGTCCTCGAAAAGCGTCCGCGGCTGTGGCAGCGACTCGAGGTACACGGACCGGATCTTCGTGGGCGTGGCCTCGACGACATCGCTTTGGGGCCGCGCCTTCTTCGCCGCCGCCACGCTCGACCGCGAAGGGCGTGACGGCGCCGCGCGAGGCGCGGCAGGCACGGGCGGCTCTGCCGCGTCGGCCGGCGTCGCCGCGCGGGACGGGCCCGTCGAAGCGGGCCTCGCGGCCTCGCGGCTCCTCGTGTTCTTGAAGCGGACCTCCACCTGGTCGTGGCGCAGCTGCTGGCTGTACACGGGGTGGCTCACGCTGCGCGAGGCCCGGCATGTACGCCGCTTCACGTCCGGCTCAGTGCGCAGGGAGCTTGCGGCGGGCGCGGGCTCGGGGGCCAGCACGAGATTGCGCATCTGCAGCGCCTTCAGAAGGCCCGTTGCCGGGCTCGGCTCGGCGGCGGGGGCGGAGGCGCGCGGAAGCGCTTCTCTGCGGGCACGCTGCCTGGCAGTGCCAACGCTCGCACCGGCGCCGGTGGCGGCGCTGGTGCCGGTGGTGGCGCCGCCCGCAGGAGCCAGTCCTGCGGCCGGTTGGCTGCCGGCAATGCTCTTCGCGCCCCGTGCGGGCCTGTGTCGCGTGCGCAAAGTCCCGCGCGAGACCCGGACGAGGTGCTTCGTCTTCCGCGGCACGCGCACCTTGAAGAACGGGATCAAAATGGAGGCGCAGAAGTCGTCTACGAGGCCGGAGCCGCCGACGGCCTGCCAGATGCACAGCCGATCGAAGTGCAGATCGACGGTCGTCTCCAGGCCGGCGCTGCCGAGCAGATCCTCGAGACTTGCCTCCGGCTGAACTCCTTTGTGGCCCTCGTCGCTGAGCAGCGACAGCAGCTCGAGGCAGACGATGAGCTGCAGCTGGGTGTCCCGCGCGCGCAGCTCGCCCACCACTACGGTCAGCGGCCGCTGCCCGTCCACGGCAGACCGCACGGTCTCGAGAAACTGCGTGTTTTCCCCTTCGCCAAGCCTGTACTTCGCGTCGATCTCGGCTGGTGCCTGCAGCAGCCGGGCGAGCGTCGCGGCGTACGCGCCCATTGTCATCCCCATGCGGGCCTTGGGCAGCACCTGCTTGGGGAACAGCGCCAGGGGCGTGCTGCCCAGCAGCGTCTCCTCGTACTGATCAGCAAGAAACTGCGGAGAAAGCGAGGGGTCCATGTCGAGATTGGCCACCCCGGCATCCGGCCACCAGCGCCCAACGTCGAGCCCGGCGCTCCACGTGTCGTGCGCAGACGAAGCGGCCAGCCCAGCGTCGCCTTCAAGCGACTCTTCGAAGGAGAAGTCGTCAGCAGGTGAGGCAGTTTCTTGGACTTCGGGAGCCGCGTCCAGCACGGCGACCCAGTCGCTGTTCACGCGCTGCACGGCTTTGCCGGCCACCATGGCGACACCGCCGCCAGCCACGGCTTCGGGAAAGCGCGAAGCGGCCTTTATCGACCATGTTGGCCATTCGGGAACCCAGCCAAACGGCCGCATCCCCTAGCTACCCCTCTGGCCCATTCAAGCCTCCACGCGAAGGGAGTGAGCCAAGCACTACTATACCCACCTTTGGAAAGTACGGTCACATGATCTAGGGGCAAGGCGGGCGGACGGGCATATGTCTGAAGGTGCCCTCCTCGAACTCAGAGCAGCACGCGCGCGAGCGCACGGTCGAGCGTAAAAGCGACCGCAAAATGCGTACGCGTTTGTGTTTGGACGTTAAATTAAAAGAAAAATTAGGGGCCTTGTTGGCGCCGCTTCGGCTGCCCCTCCAGTTTTAGTCTATTTACAAATGTACACGGCAGAAGCGATCATTGAGGCTTCACCAGATCGTCTGTGGGGATGGCGTTGTACTCGCTCTTGCCCTTCTGCGCAGCCACCATGAGCTCGTACAGCTGCACGATCTTGTCCGGCTCCATGCGCTCGATCAGCGCGATGTCCAGTGTTTCGTGCTGCCATTTATCGCCGAGCACGGCTTCCAGGTATTTCTGCCACTGCGACAGAAACCCGATGATCTGCACCGGGTTATCGATGGTCCTGTGAAGCCTGAACTCCGCCTTCACGTAGGAGTCTCCCAGCATGCGCGGCTCCACCGGCAGCAGCTGGTGAGCCCGGAGAATCCGCCGATACAGCTGCAGAGGAGGCAGAATCTCGATCTTGGGCGCCGGGCGGAGCTTGCGCCTGGTGGCGCGAAGCACTGCTGATCCTTTCATGGCGCTTCCGGTGCCTCTCAACACGGCGCAGTAGAGCCCTCTCTTGCGGCCTGCTTTTCGTCAGCCCCTATGAAGCCTCGGTTACCTGCCGCTCTCCGGGGGCCACCTAGGGTTACGCAATACTGCGTGTGGCTTCATTTTAAGCACGACCATTGCACACACCAGATTTGCTGGACCACGCGCCCCGCGTACCGTACCGCGGCGTCTCTGCTGTGTCTAACGGGCAAGCTGACTGGCGGCCTCGGCGCTTCCTGGCAGGATCCTACTGGCCCACACACGACATCGACCCTTGCAGCCGCGAGGCATGGCAGGCCCAAAAAAAATTAAAAAGATCCAGGTGGAACCAAAGAAACGGTTCGAGGCCAAGTCTCACTAAATACGTGTTTGTTTCATAGATTAAACTTCGTGCGCTTTCAAGACCCTCTCAGGCACTGTGGAATGCAGTTGACCGCTCCTCATCGCGCATCGACGCACCGCGCCAAGCACATACTTCCTCCGCCCGAGTCGGAAGAGCGACCAATTGCTGGGAGCCAGGGTGCGTCTACCATACAGGCCGTGGCGTGTCTGAGTATGTGCGTCCCAGAGGGCATGCTGCAAGTGAGGCGAGACTCACAGAGAATGATCGACGTTTTGACTAATCCGTCGGGCGCGCGCCGTCTTTGGTGGCTGTTCAGAATCAGGGTGTTGTTCGAAGGCAGTATGCGGGCGGCAACCTTCAACAGGTGGCTCGTGCAGCTCTCGACCACCTTAACGCATTTTTTTTTTTCCAACTACCGATCGTGCGTGCGTGCGTGCGCACATGTGCGCGCCTGCTTGTTGTGCCTTTTGGTTCCGAAGTATGTCATCAGCCCCCACACAAACATACTTACCTGTTGTTTCGACTGGAGTCACTGGGCAATAGCTGAATGGGTGGGACCTAGCTGGGGATAATTCATTACCTAACTTACCTCTAAACTCTGGGCACGCTAATTAAGTACCTTTTTTCATTACCAAAAAAAAAACCATCGCTTGAGACTAGTCCTCTTAAGGTTTTTGAGTCTTGAAGACCCGATCGAAGAGGAGGTCTAGAGTAGGCGGTAGAGCAGAAATAGCAAGAACTGTCTTCATTGTCGGAGAGGGCGTTTGCTGCTTGTGTCTTCTTTCACACTATTATATCCCCCCCCCTTCCTGGTCACGGCACAGCCTTTTCTTGTTTCCGAAGGTGCTCCGCAGCGCTTTATAGGATCAGTAAAATTTCAAGGACCTTAGGCTGAGCACTTCGTCGCCACCACCTATATCCACTCTACTTCGAGTTCAAGCAGAACTCTTTTCTCTCCCAGTCTCGTCAATGTCGCAAGCCGAGGGCCAAACACAGGCGCAGGCCGCCTCCCCCAACGGCCAGTCCACCACTACTTCTCAAACAGCTGCTCCTGCCAGCTCTGCTCAAGGCGCGCAGGCGTCGGGGCAGCCTGCAACGAACAGCCCCCAAAACCAGGCGAAGCCGCGTCCGCCGAAGCTCGCCCCAGCGCCAGTGCCGCAGCAGACTCCCTGGAAGGCGCCCGTCATCGATGCAGCCACAGCAAAAGCCAATTTTGAGGCTGTAGATGCTGCTGCGCAGAGTCATCGTCGCTCGAAGAACCCCGCCGTGCAGCGGGCGCGCGAGGCCAGCCGTGAGGCGGCTGGTTCGACGTCCGCGACGGCGGCGGCTGCTGCCGGTGCCGGCACCGCCACGGCCGGCCTCTCGAGCGCGCCAAAACGTGCAACAACCGGCAAAGAAAAGTGGGTCCCCTTCACGCCGATCATCCCGCCTGGCGTCAGCTCTGCAGGCTCTAACGGTAGCGCCACGGCGCGCAACCGTCAGAACAAGCGCCAGCCCAATGCGTATCGCCAGAGACGACCTGGCACGCAGAACGAGCGTGGGTCCAACGGCGCGGGCAGCGCCGCCGCAAACGGCGCCAGCGACAAGCGGAAGCCGCAGCAGGGCCAAACGGCCAACACTATGCGCAACAACGGTGCAGGGCACCAACGCGCGCAGTCGCGCTCCGGGACAGGCAAACTCGAGCGCGCAGGCTCCGAGCACCCCAACGGAACCGCCCTCGACTCGCAGGAGCCGTCTGTCGAAAAGCTTAGCATTGACGACGACTCTGAAGCCGCTGCTGCGACTACTGCGGCTGGCAGCGACGGCTCCGACTCCACCACCAGCACCACCACCTCTACCACCACCCTTGGCCACCTCTCGTCCGCATCCTCATCACCCCCCGCTTCCTACACCTCCAACGCCAACACACATCCCCGCATGATGACCGACCGCCGCGCTCACCAAAAGCCTGGCTACATTCCGCGCTCGCAGGGCGGGCCGCGGAAGCCGCGGGATCCCCGCTTCGGCGGCCCGCACAAGCTGCCCTACTACGGTGGTGGAGGCTTCATTCCTGGCCCGGCGCACGGTGCGCCGCTTGGCTATCTCCCGATGCAAAGCATACCCATGGCTAACCCGCTTCCGACGATGGCGTCCGTCCCGCCTCCTCAGGACGTCCTCATGGCGTACCTGATCCCGCAGGTGGACTACTACTTCAGCGTGGAGAACCTGTGCAAGGACACCTTCCTTCGCAGGAACATGAACAACGAGGGCCTGGTGCCCGTCAGTGTCATTGCTAATTTCTCGCGAGTGAAGAGTCTGACTCCTGAAGTCTCACTCGTTGCGGAGGCGTGCACCCAGGCCGCTAATATTGAAGTCATTGGCTCGAAAGTACGAGCCGCCATAAATCATCATCTATGGGTTTTCCCAGAATCCCAGAGACTGCCGGCGGGGCTTGAGAACGGTCTAGAGTCCGCGGAGTCTGCCGCTTTGGGGGGCGCTGCCCCCGATGGTTCCGCTGAGCCTAAGTTCCAGGTCGACCAGGCTGTGCCGTTCGTGCCTAAAAGTGCAGCTGATAAGCAGTAATCTCCAGGCTTGAAGTATCATGTACGAGTAATCCTGAACTTGATACTTGAATCCAACTGCCAATGCCTAGCTTTGCAATTCCATACTTAATCTCCCACAAAAGAAAAAAACAAACAACCAACAACCAACCTAGGAATAAAAAAATCTGAAAGAAATTACCATGCATATATAGGACGTGCCACACATAGCTATATATGCGCTCATAGAAAAAATTAAAAAACTACGTGCCAACAGCAGAACACACTGTAGCTCTGAGGCCTCTTCAGCGGACTTTTGCCCGCACTAGCCCACCAGTTCGATATTACACACTGATTGCTGTTGTTGGAGAAAACTTGGCCGCAGCTTACTATGTACCTTTTATGTCGGAGTGCGAAGCATCAACCCCTCTCTGAGTGTGCCGTCTTATACGACCACACATCGAAACACGACGTCGGATCTAAACTCTCTCGATGAGCATCGCTGAAGCGCCGCCGCCGCCATTGCAGATGGCGGCGATGCCCAGCTTGCCGCCCTCCTGCTTCAGCACCGACGTCAGGGTCGTCAAGATGCGTGCGCCTGAGGATCCGAGCGGGTGGCCAAGCGCGACCGCTCCACCATACACGTTCACCTTCGCGGGGTCGAGCTGGAGAAGCTGGGTGTTCGCAACGCCCACGACGGCGAACGCCTCGTTGAACTCGAAGAAATCGATCTGCGACGCGGCGAGCCCTTGGCGGTCGAGCAGCTTCTGCACGGCGAGAGCCGGTGTGGACGGGAACTTGATGGGCGCCTGCGCGGCGTCCGCATATCCGCGAATGACAGCCAGAGGCTCGAGCCCAAGCTCCTTCACCAGCGCCTCAGACGCGACCACGACGGCGGCGGCGCCGTCGTTGAGCTTCGATGCGTTCACCGCCGTGATCGTGCCGGTGTCCTTGATGAACGCCGGCCGTGACTTGGACACCCGCGCAGGGTCGAAGTTGCCATGCTCCTCATCGGTATCTACGGTCTTGGGCGCTTGTCCGCGGCGTGCAGCAGGGACCTCGATGGGTGCAATCTCGGCGTACTTCCCGGCCGCAGCGGCCGCCTGAGCACGCCGGTAGCTCTCGACCGCGAACGCGTCCTGCTGTTCGCGTGAGATACCGAACTGCTGCGCGCAGTCCTCGCCGGCAAAGCCCATGGCGCGGTGGTCGTAGGCGTCGCTCAGCCCATCCTTCTCGATGCCGTCGAGAACCGGAGACCCACCGTACTTGACGCCTCGACGAAGGGCGGGAATGTAGTGCGGAACGTTCGACATGGACTCCACGCCGCCGGCAACGACCGCGTCGGCCTGGCCAAGCTCGACCGTCTGCGCGGCGAGCATGACCGATTTGAGGCCGGAAGAGCACACCTTGTTGACCGTCGTCGCTATCAGCGAGTCGGATAGGCCGCCTTTGTAGCCAATCTGGCGCGCCGGCGCCTGGCCGATGCCGGCGCTGAGTACGTTTCCAAAGTAGATCTCCTCAACACGGCTCGGCGGAAGACTGGGCACGCGCGCAAGGGCTGCCTTCACTGCATGGCCGCCCAGGTCAACAGCGCTGAGCGTGGACAGGCTCCCGAACAGGCTGCCTATCGGCGTGCGCGCGGCAGAAACGATATAGGCGGGCATTGGATAGACAGCAGTTAAGGGGTGTCCAGCTCCTATATACAGTCGGAGGGGGTCGAGGCGGGAGAAACGCGGCGGACGTGAGCGTAGGGTATTGTGTGGGGGAAGGCGGTTGACGCGTAGGGTTTTCAGGGGCTTGAGTATTTCCGAGCCGGCCTCGGAGAAAGTCACGCCACTAGTCACGCCTCCACAACGCTTCGACGCCAGGCCGCGCTTTGCCGTAGAAAAACTGACCAAATCGCTGGCTCGAGGCCTTCTTTTGAGGCTTTATGAATTCTCCTTCAAATAAAATAGCTATAGCAGCTTCCATATATTCTGTGGCTGTTTTTCGCAGGGGGCTAAGTCTCTGATAAAGTGGCGGAAAGTGTGTCTGGCATGCGTTAAATTGAGAATGTTTTACATTTGATCATCCGCCTTTTCGTAAACGCAAGCTCTGGTAAATGCCGGCGCGTGCCATGACAAGCGTACCTCTGTCTATATTCGAGCTTGGGCATGATGGGCCCCAGTTGGCCTCGTTCGGCGCCTGCCGCTAAAGGAGCACGCGTTAGCTCTAAGAACCTCATCAACAGTAAGCCACACCGAAGCCCGAGAACTATCCTACTAAAGCCTTTGCGTGGAGACTGCTATTATGTGAAGTGACTGTTAAATGCTTACCGAATTACTTGAACAAGCTTGGTTCCTTGGTATTCGATCAGCTTACGGGTGCTTGATATAGGCTACGGCGCCGGGCGCTCACCTATATCCTACCCTGAACCCAGCTGCTCCTTCCTACATGTGCAGCCGAAATTATGCAGAGGAAACGCACGTGAGCTGTCATCTAACGATATGATAGAACTACCTAGATCAGGATATGTCTATGACGGGCCATCGGGGTCTTTTGTTGGCATTTCAACGTGTATCGGAGCCACTCTTGTGCTGTATAGGGTTAAGTCGCATCAACCGTAGCGCGCTAAAAGTGAACTTCCTCCTAATGGTCGTGCAAGTACATGCCAGGCTGGGATGGGCGAGTTTCCTCGCCGGAACGCGACGGTCGCATGTCGAACGAGGCCCGTTCCTTTTTAAGCCGCTAAGTACTATTCCGCGCAAAGTGGTCCGCAGGCCTCTGAGCTTGCTTCTAATTCTTGCGCCTTCGCAGCCCCCCCTTTGATCGCAATTGTCTTAAAACTTGTACAGTGCGCACATAACCGGTTGATTCCCTGCTCTTTGTACTAAAATCTTCAGTGTCGCATTTGCAAAGATTCTCCTCGGCGCGCCTTCTCGACGCGCCTCCTCGGGCCCACGCGCCAGCCTCGTGCAGTCGTCGTTAGGGGCCACACCAAACCCTGGAACTGAGCAGCACTTCGCGTGTGGCCTTGTTCATGTTTCTTGGCTGGTACGCGTACGCCTTTGCGGCAGAGCCATTTATTGTCTCTGCTGTTGCGACCTATGTCCCTCTGCTCCTGGAAGGGCTTGCAAGGGACAATGCTGTGCTCGCAAAGGACCATCGCACGCCGTGTCACGAGGCGGTGAACCAGCCCGGCCTGCTCCCGACCCCGATCGCTCCTTTGAAGTGCGTGGTCCGCCTGGGATATCTCTGGATCGACACAGCAAGCCTGCCGCTCTATACTTTCTCAGTGTCTGTGTTCGTTCAAACGATTCTGGTCATCTCCATTTCTGGCATTGCCGACCGCGGCGCCCACCGAAAGACGCTGCTCGTTGGCTTCGCTGTGCTAGGCGCCCTGGTCACAATTCTTCTTGCATACACGGGAAAGTCGCAGTACTACCTTGCTGCGCTGCTGGCCGTGATTGCCAACGCCAGCTTCGGGGCCGTGAGCGTGTGCGGCAACGCGTTTCTCCCGCAGCTGGTGGCGTCAGAGTGCCGCCGCCTGGTGTGGCTTCGCCGAACCGCCTTTGATCGCTTCCACGGGGCCTTCCCCGAGGATTCACTGCGCGAGCCCATTGACGACGACGCGGAGTCTGCTTCGCGCCTCGTCCCGCTAGACGAGAAGGCGCGCATTTCCTCCCGCATAAGCGGCCGTGGTACCGCGCTGGGCTACACTGCGGCTCTTCTGGTGCAAGTGATGACGATGCTGATTTTGGTCTTGGCCTCAGGGTCTGCTAACAGCAAGCTGCGCATCGTTATTGGTTTCATTGGCTGGTGGTGGCTCCTGGGGCAGATCCCCGTTGCTCTGTACCTCCCTGCGACGTACGAAAGCGAGGAGCCCGCGGGCGCCGCGCGTCCTGCTGGCGCCCATGCCAACCCTCACTCAGGCGCGCAGGACGCCGCTCATGGGGACGAGAGCACTTTCGCACTGGACGGCCCCCAGCAGCTCTCTTTATGGGCGCAGATATCATTTGGATGGGTGTCTTTGTACAAGACCGGGAGGCGAGCTCGAAAGCTGCAGGACGTTTCCATTTTTCTGCTTGGATGGTTCCTGCTCAGTGACGCCGTAACGACAATCAACTCGACTGCGGTTCTCTTCGCTCGCACGAATCTGCAGATGGCCACGCCGGCGCTGGCGCTGATCGGGCTCATCACTGTAGTTTTTGCCATTTTGGGCTCTCTGCTATTCGGCCGACGCAGGTCCCAGAGTAGCTCGCTCGTTCTCATCGCCCTCCTGGCCGCAGTGATTCCCCTCTACGGCATAGCGGGATTCTTTCAGCCCTGGATCGGCTTGAAGCATGCGTGGGAGCTGTTCATGTTGGCTGCCTGGTACGGCGTGTCATTGGGTGCTCTCAGCGCCATCACCCGTTCGCTGTACTCCTTGCTGATACCAAAGGGCCATGAAGTCATGTTTTTCGCGCTGTACGCAGTCACAGACAAGGGATCATCGATCATAGGCCCGACCATCACGGGCATGATCACAGACTCTACGCACAATATACGGTACACGTTCTACTTCCTGTTGGGCATGATGTTGCTTGCGGCGTTTGTGTTCGCTCAAGTGGACTACGAGCGAGGACAAATCGACGCTGTGAGAGAAGACCCACAGATAGAGCCCTTCGAAGCATACACGGACGAGTAATTCAGTCCCTACCCATCCTAGCATAAAGGGGAGGGGATTACTTTGACAACTCGGTCCCAAAAAGACTAGACATATTTAAGTATCTATGTGATGGCATTTCTTTATGATAGAAGACGCACGCAAGTTTCGATTTCATAGTTGACTTTTTTTTTATACTTCATTGCGAGCAGGCTTTGACAACAAAAGAGATGCATTACAGTTGGGCGCCTGGGCTCCTGGCTCGCTGACGGTCCTGTTGCTTCCTCCTTTTACTTATCGAAGGCTACTTGTGTGAGCTTGTCCTTGTTGTGGGAATAGGGGGAAGTAGCCGTATCTGTCACCAGCCGTTTGGTGTGTGGTTGTGTGTATCTCATCTAGCGTTGCATAGAGGGGAGGGGTCTTACTAAGTGCTGTCTCTTCCTTCCGAGCATGGTCAATGCGATTCCGAAGATCCTCGTTGAGAACTCCAATTTCGATAACGATGAACTCAACCGACTGCTCGCGCGGTTCATGAAGATAGACACGGACTCCAGTGGCACGATAGAGAAAGACGAGTTTCTGGCCGTGCCCACGATCCAGAGCAATCCGCTTGCGGCCCGGCTCGTGGAGCTCTTTGACAGTGATGGCAACGGTACAATCGATTTCGGCGAGTTCGTTAGCGCCCTCTCCATCTTTTCGTCGAAAGGTAAACGCGACGAGAAGCTTAAGTTTGCATTCAATGTTTTCGACATTGACAAGGACGGCTACCTCTCAAACGGTGAGCTATTCATTGTTCTAAAAAAGATGGTGGGTGACAATCTTCAGAATGCACAGCTCCAGCAGATCGTAGATAAGACGATCATCGAGGCAGACACCTCTAAGAAGGGCGTTGTAAGCTTTGCAGATTTTGTCCGCGTAGTCGATGGAAGCGCCATTGCGGAGAGTTTGACGCTGGACTCGTTTTAGTTTAGCCTTGTACAAGAGCCCGTCCCGTCTTGAGCTTTGTAGTGGCCTTTTTATATCGCTAGAATATAAATCTTTTCACCAAAATTTAGACCCCTATGAGAGGATCGACGCACCATTGAGTTTCGCGGTGATTACATTTGGTAGAGTTATTGCTATTGAAGTGAGCGATCAAGCGAGACTGCCGGAGTACTCTCTACGGCCGAGAAAACGTCGTTGGGCTTTGGACTGATCCGCAAAATGGACGCTGCATTCGCGCATCGGCCCAACTGTCGCAATTGGCTCTGGTATGCGGACCTTTCCCTACTCCGATGGAGGTCGCTTAGTGGGAGTGCCTATTGTGAAGCACGATTAAGTAACGTAAGAATCTATTGCCTGTTTAGAAGGAGCGTGAATTTGAGCTCAATGCAGACAAGATACAACCGGCGACCACTATGCTATAGAGAATCGAGACGAAGAAACGCCAACGCGCTTTTAAGCCATTCTGAACGACGAACGGTTGCGCTACGCCGCTTTCTGCTCGTGCGCGATGCTGGGCGCAAATTAGATACGCCTAAAGGCCACACGTGATGCCTCTTCGCTTCGTTACCCCACACACATCTGGTGCGTGTATCGCATGACGAGAAGTAGAGCGGGCCTCAGTCCTCAGGATCTGCAGAGCAAGCCGGCTGCCTTGTGCGCCGTGTTTGTTCTGATAATATACATCAACAGGTGGCGAAGATCTCGACCCTCGGGCCTCGAGACTCGCCGCAATTCCGAGGGGCAAGCTGAGGGCACCGTTTTCATCAATGTACCGGGCAAAGATGGCGATAAGAAGCAGATAGTGCGGTACACCTCGGAAGCGCAGCTCGACAAGGACTACGCCAAGTTCATGAAACAGCGGCGCAGCTTCGGCAACGAGATCTCCGCGGTTCTGTCCGTCCTCATCCCGAGCTTCAAAACGCGTGCCGTCCGGCTTTTGGTCCTGCACATGATCATGCTTGGACTGCGCACATACATGTCCCTACTGGTAGCTGATCTAGACGGCCGCATCGTTCGCCACCTTGTCAGCGCCAACGGTCCAGCCTTCACTGCGGGGCTACTGGAATGGCTCGCGCTCGCGGTGCCGGCCAGCTACACGAACGCCATGATCAAATACCTCGAAGGCAGAATCAGCCTGGAGTTCCGGACCACGCTCGTGAGGTACATTCACGACCTGTATGTCGGGCCCAACAAGGAGTACTACAAGCTCACAAGCATAGACGGCGCGCTTCATGGAGCGGACCACTACATCACCGCTGATGTCACCAAGTTCTCGAGCGCTGCTGCCAAGCTGTACTCCAACCTGGGCAAGCCAAGCTTAGATCTGTTCATTTTTGCGGTCCAGCTGTCGAGAAACCTGGGGCGCAGAACGATGATTGCATTGTTCGTGGACTACTTTGCCACGGCAACCCTCCTTCGCGCCCTCTCGCCTGCGTTCGGACGAATGGCGACACGAGAGACCCAGCTGGAGGGAGAGTATCGCAACGCGCATGCCCGCGTGATCACCAACGCCGAGGAGATCGCCTTTTACGACGGAGCCGCGGTCGAGAAGCAGAGCCTTGGACAGTCGTATAAGACACTAGCGCGACACATCGCCCATGTGATGAAGATCAAGGCACTCTATTCCGTCATGGAGGGCTATGTGCTGAAATACACCTGGTCCGCCTCTGGGTTTTTGTTTGCATCTGTTCCCGTGTTTTTCACAAGCCTCCAAGACAATGCCCATCTACCCGTCGTCAAGAAACTGGACGAGAACGACAACATGGGCAAATTCGTCACCAACAAACGCATTATGCTCTCTATATCCGACGCCGGTGGCAGGATCATGTACTCGATCAAGGATATGGCCGAGCTCTCGGGATACACCCGCCGCGTGTACCAGCTCATAGCGGCCCTGCACCGCGTGAGACACAGCGCATATCACAGAAAGCACGCCACCGAGAAGCTGCCTAGCGACGAGGATCGAGTAACACTTGCCGATGTGAAGGGCCGGCTCGAGATAGCAGACGGCGTTGACCAGGTCAAGTTCGAGAACGTGCCCGTGGTGGTGCCTGGATCCGGCGTCGATCTTTCGAACGGTGAGAAGCTGATAGACTCTCTGACGTTCGAAGTTGTTCCGGGGCAGCATCATCTTATAGTGGGGTCCAATGGCACCGGGAAGTCTTCCATAGCTAGGTTGGCAGCGGGACTGTGGCCGATTTATCGAGGACTCCTTCGAAGATCGAAGTCTGTCACCTTCCTCCCTCAGAGACCCTACTTCAGCTGGGGGTCGCTTCGCGATCAGATCATATACCCGGATGTGCACACCGACATGATAAACAAGGGTATCACGGACGACGACCTCATGAAGCTTCTTCAGCGCGTGAACCTGGCATACCTACCGGAACGCGAGGGCGGGCTGGATGTCACGAAGGAGTGGAAGGATGTGTTCAGCGGCGGAGAGAAGCAGCGCATGCTTTTCGCGCGAGTGCTCTACGCAAAACCTAAGTTCGCAGTCATAGATGAAGGCACATCGGCCGTCAGTGCGGACATGGAAGGGCAACTCTACGAAGAGTGCAAAGCACAGGGCACAACACTGATCACAATATCACACCGTCTGTCACTCCTGAAGTACCATCAAACAAAATTAGAAGTGGGCCTCGGCGAAGACGGCTCCAAATGGTCCTTCGAAAGTACATCGCACGAGAAGGGGTGGCGAAGCATGGACAAAGAAATAGAAGATATCAAGAAGTTTTTGAGCGCGGTCCCTGCTCTCAAGCGGAGAAGAGAGGAGGTCGTCGCGCAGCTGCAAAAGTAAGCACATACAGTATACTTCACTATAGACCCAACATAATCAATGCATATATACCGAGAGCAGCAACTAAAAACTTGGGGCATTCCGTAGACTCAAAACTATTGCCTCGCAAGTGAATTGATTAGAGGCCTGCCGATGGCCAAAGACACGCCGCCCGTTGTGAGTAGTTACTACACTCCCATGTGAGCTCACTGCGCTCTACGCCGTTGTGACCACGGGCTAGGGTTCAGCTTCAGATCCGAGCGCTCGCCTTCTCTTTCCACCAGAGACGGTCGACACTTCTACGCGTCGTCCTTTGTGGATGAGATTGAGGGCTCACCATGTCTCTTCACTCTCGCCGCTCGAACGCAAAGTGTATGCACCACTGATTGGCTCGATTGATTATGATGGTGAGAGGCGGGAGAAGTTCATCGCGCAGAGCGAAAAGTACGTGGAAGGAGATGAGAGCGTTCTCCCCTATCCAGAACGGTCAAGACGCGGGATCATGCTTCTCTCGCTGTGCCAGCAATTAGAGTCAGCCGAGGCCGCGGCTGTGTTTGCACCCACGGTCGCACGGAACGCAAAGTATGTCAAGGAAAAGCTGCTTGCCTCAGGCACTAGCCGAGCGTACGTGATCAAGCCAGTGGAGCTCGCTGCGGCTCTCTACGGAAGGGGTCGATCCCCATTCACGTTCTTCAGGAACAAGCCTGACTTCCACGTGCCCAATCTTGGCACCGCGTCTCATAACTTGATCTGCGCGCTCCAGCCCGAAGTGTCCAGAGTCACGCAATGCTCTGAGTACGACATCGTAGGTCTCTTGCTTCGACAGCCACGAACCGCGTCGGGCATAGCGGATACGCCCTACTTTACGCAGGCTGCTCGCGCTGGGCTGCTGCAAGTAACAGAGCTGGATGCAGACCGCTTTTGGCTCACGAGAGACGGCGAAGACGCGATCAAAACGAGCGGAACCAGGGAAGGTGGAACGCTTGGAGACGGCATCGTCAAAGGCGACTCGAGCCAAAGCTGACTGGGCTTGGGACGTGACCAAAAATTTTCGACGTCGCTCCGTCAGAGCCTAAAGCGTAGGGCTGGCCAATTGCGTCCATGCTGTAACGACTAGAAACGCCCCAACTTCACATTTTCAGCTCGACTGGTACTATGGGCTCACTTTGCTGAGTGAAGAGGCCCTGGATTCCGCGCGACAAGCTCCACGCGAACTTCTGTGTCCCCAAAACGCCGTTGACGCTCTTGCCGTCACCGCTGAAGCCCAGGACCGGGCAATGCTTGAGACTGTCCGACATGTTGAGCGGTCTACCCAGAGGTGTCTTGACGTTTGGACGGTTCATCTCGAAGACAAACCCCAGCTGCGATTGTGAGTCCAGGGTGGGCACAAGGAGTCTCTGCCTACCTTGGTGGAACTGAATATGATGGGACGCCAGCAAAGCAACGAGGATGGCCTTTGCTTGGGGTATCCGTCTCTGAACAGCAGGGACCACCATTTGTACGATGGAGACCAGCTGCATGTCCGTCTGAGGTAGGCGAAGCGGCGCGGGAAGCTCGAGGGTGGCAAGGAGAAGCCTAGTCGCTGTGGCCTCGACTTCGAGCCGCGGAAAGCCGTCCGGACACTCTGCAATCTCAGCATCGACCACGCTTTTGACGTCTTGGAGGAGCCTGCGCGCCCCCCGCTCGCTGACGACAATCTTTTCCGCGAATCGCTTGAGCCGCGACGGCGCTGCCCTACTCAGGGCCTCAAACGGAAGCGGAAGAGTACGCACCCCTTCATAGTCGTTCTCATATACCCACAGAACCGCATCCGCACTCGCAGCGTCCGAGGCGTGCGAGAGCCTATGCAGGACCGACATGATCTGACTCTCCTCTATCTTCAGACACAGAGCCGACGATGTCGATGCCAGCAGCTTGAGAGACCTCGGCCCTCCCGCTCGGAGCAGCTCATCGATTCTCTGGCCGTGCCACAAGCAGGCCAGGAACTGAGCCACCATCTCGAGCATCTTTTGATGGCCGCGTTCGCACGCCAGCACCGCCAGTTCCTCGAGGTTCGAGACTGCGGCCGGGCTTTTGTCGCACGTTTTCAGCGCAGTCTCAAAGGAGACTCTTTCTTCCAAAGCCATGACAACTGCCATGTACGAGGGAACCGCTTTGCGATCACTAGCTTTGAACATAAATACACTCCCATCGAACGCAAGGCCCGCCCAGTGCGAGTGCTCCCAGTCAAACTGCTCGACGCTAGACGTCACCCTTTTGTCCTCGATCTTCCGCTTCATCGGAAGAACGGCATTAATCGGCTGGATCAGCATCGAGACTCGCGAATCCCTAGTGCAAGCCTCACTTTTGTCGATATGCAGGACCGGTGCAGCGAAGACAATTTTGCCGTCGACCTTTCCGTCCTCAGTCCCTACGATCCGCACGCCGTTGGACTCGCACACCGCTGTGATCTTCGGGTTTCGCTCGCCTATCAGTGTTCGTTCCGCAGTGTATTGCGCCGCTAGCGCTCGCTGTTGCCACTCGAACTCACCACTATCGCCCATTTTGAGCTGGAAGAACTCCATTTTCTCGGAGATCACCCCGAGGTGATTTTTAACGAGCACCTCGGCCGCTGCGTCCTGCTGAGGACTCCTTGGGGGACTTAGGACCTGGATGTTACCCTCGCGCAGAACTACGTAGAGGGAGCCAGTACACTGGATGAGGATCGTGTCGGAGGTCTGGCACTGCATCTTGAACAAGGTATTGAGCGGCGCGTTGACCGACAGCTCCTCCTTCAAGCCCTCGTTTTCGAACGACAGCAGCCTCCAATAATCAGGAGATAGTAGAAGTAGACCTCGGTTGTAAAGACATGCATCGATGATGAGATACTCGGTAGTTGGCAACACAGGGTGGAGAGTCCACTTCTGCATATCGTCTCGCTTCCGACTATCCGGGCTTTGCAGCGCCTGCAGTGGTTGAAGCCAGTAGATACCAGTATTACATATGACACAGATCCTTCCCGAGGCTGCCAGCACACTCGTCACAGAGGAAGCGCAGCTGATCTCCTGGAATAGCTCGAAGTTGAATCTGTGAAATAGGCACAAGCTGCTTCTGCGGCGCGACCACCCCACCACGATGCGCTCCAGAACGACGAAGTCCGAGAGCTCATAGGGGATCTCGCGTCGGCCCAGGGCCAGCCCAGACTCTAGCGACAAGGCTACAACCTCCAGGTCGGTGAAGGCCACAAGCAGGCTGCTATCAACTACAGCCATGGCACTGACGCGTCTCCCAGGATTCAGCCAGGCCGACAGCAGCTGCAGGTTGTCGTCAAATACACTTATCGTGCCGTCAGCGTGAGCCAGGATGAGCGTGTTGTCTGGACTTACCTGAGAGCTAGCTACCTGGCAGAACCCTCGCGGATCAGTGGATACTAGTTTCATTGGCAAGGTTGTGCTGTAGGTGTAGGTGGTTCATGACACGGCCGCGGAAGAGCGGGCTACGAAAAAAGCTACGTACACCACGTAACGAGTCCCTTTGAGATAACTCAATGCTCGCAAACACCTAATGAAGGCGCAAGTCAAAGGGAAGCAGTAACAAAAGCGGATTCGAGGCTATACACGCGCGCCGCGCCCTACGGGTCAAGCAGAGCGAGAGCTAGCGCTGCGAGGTCCAACGCGTCCAAGGTCGCAGGCAAGGGTAATTGTACTGGTGCTGCAACGGACCCAAAAAGAAACGACAGTGGCAGGATTCGAACCTGCGCGCCCAAAGGGCAACGCCTTAGCAGGGCGTCGGTTTAAAACCACTCACCCACACTGCCTGTGAGGATGTGTGGAGACTAACGAAATGGTATATATAGCAAAACCCACCGAGCGCGTAAGCTCTTGTGGCGGTGAAGAGATGTCCGGCTGCGAATTCCGGCAGGCGGCATAACTCTGCATATTCATGACCCCTTTAGTGCTCTATATGCATTACATTCGCTCACTCTCAGGCTTCCAGCTTCCGCTGAAGTGATGCCTGACGAATGCCATTGGGTCCGAGATGGACTTGGCTCCCATGTGGCCAACTCCGGGACTGAACGACGTGATCGGGAGCACGAGCACGTCGCCGATGAACTTGGCATCGGTCATACCTGTGAAGAATTTGAAGTCGATGTTCTGCTCCATTTTCGCCGCGGGCGAGTTGAAGTACTCGAACAGCACGTCGGTCCAGATCCCGGGTCCGGTCCAGTCCAGGATGTCTCCTCCTCGGTCCTTACCTTCTGAGCCCAGCTTCAGGGTGCCTTGCCGTTTGCGTTTGAGGGTCTTCTCAGTGATATTAGAGATGATCTTACGGAGAACCCAGTGGCCTGGTTTGGCCTGTATGGTCCACTGGCAGAACTGGATGCGTCGCGCGTACCAGTCGTTCCAGTCCGGCCGGTCCGGGTCTGCCTCGATGCCAATGACCAGCCCGACGCTGGTTGGCGCGAGAGTGGAGGGCAGCCAGTTAGGGGCGGGCTTGAGTAGCTCTGTGTCGGCGTCGGAGTACACCCCGCCTTTAGCGTACAGCACGAGGTAGCGGAAGAAGTCCGCCTTGAGGATGGGTTCCGGCATGCTCAAGTAGGCGTCGAGAACCTTGGGGATGTTTCGGTACCAGTGCTTGACCATTTTCTCGGCCTCGTTGTCGTCGAACACCTCGTGGACGAAGTCGACGTTGATGTTGCGCCAGCTGTTCATGAGCTCCTTGATCTGCGGATCGAGCTCCGGGTCGAGGAAGTTGCGCTTGAAGGTCTGCCAGACGAAGGCCGGGAACGGCTGCGAGACATCGTAGGGGTACTGGTAGCGCAGCTGCTCCTCGACGGTGGCCGACGAGTCGGGCAGGCGGCGCAGCTCCTGGACCTGGTTCTGGAGGATTTTGCGCTGGATCTCGAGCTTTTCGATTTCCTTCTCGAGCTTCGAGCTGCGCTGGTCCGTGGTCGTCTGCAGGTCCCTCAGCACCGACTCGCTGTTCCGCTCGTTCTCCCGCAGACGTGCTTCCAGCACGGCCAGCCTGTCCGTCCGCGAGCCCCCGAACAGAAGGAACAGCGTCAGGATGCAGCCAGCCACAAGCACGGCCCTTCTGAACGAAAGCATCTTTCGCGCAGCCTCGAGGTAATCGGATGTTGGTAACGCTGCAAGCACCGCGAAGGGGTGGAGGAGGACGAGGACGAGGAGAAGGAGGAGGGCGCGTCGGCGGGGCTAGGGGCCAGGCAGGTCGGACGGCTGATATTTATTAGGATGTTTACCTGACATTATGAAACGCAGCGCCAATTTAAAGCCGCTCAAACGGAGAGTAGATGGAGGAGGGGGTGGAAGTTTAGCAGAGAGTGGAGAGATAGTTCTTGTAAACGTCAGAATGGAGCGGCCTAGCTGCGTCAGCGCGCCGAGGAGAGATAAAAATGAGAGAGTCGCTCGTGCGGTTTTTTAGATAGTCGCGACTCGTGCTGGGCGCGGAGAAAGAGGAACATAAAGTCCCGGCCTGGCCTGGCCTAAAACAGCCGAGGACACTACTCCTTGAACGACTCTTTCGGCGCGTGCTGCAAGGCGCCGTGCTCGTGGCTCTCCTCGGCTTCTCGGAAGAGCTTCGGGTCCAGCACCTCGAAGCTCCTGACGAGATTGCGGACGACCTGCTTCTGCGAGTCGACCTCCTGGGAGCCCGCGCACTGGAGCTGCGGGTCGAGGGCACACGTCACCAGGACCTCGGTCTCGAACTCGGGCAGTCTGAACAGCCCGAAGACCAGCGATACCCAGCCCTTCTCGGTGTGAACGTAGTCGATCCGCTCCGCAAACTCGTACTTGCCGAGCTTCATGGTGAGCGTCTCCATTGGCTGCTCGCGGTCCCCCGCCTCGGTGTTCGATACCCTGTGCGTTTCCTCGACGTGGTACACGAGGGCGTCGATGATGCTGGGTTTGTCGACCGGCTCCATCAGCTCCACGATGACGGAAATGTCGAAGTCCTGGAAGGTCCCCACGTACACCTCCTGGTTATCTGGGACCTCCCTCAGGTTCGAAGCGTCGACCAGCAGGTCGGGTATTTCTGCGGAGATGGCGCCGCCAAACAGCTTCATCGCGCTCAGTCAACTGCGGATTCAGGGTGGCGCTTAAAACTAAGACGCTCTGCAAAGCACGAAGTCACGCCAACCTTTCAAATGAAGTCTGGCACGGAGGAGGGTCTTCTAGTCGCTAAAGACGACGATTTGCGAAGGCTTGCTCCCGCACCCGCTGCCCGCCGCCCCCCTCCAGGCTGCACTTGGGCAAGGTGTCGAACCTGGCGCGTTTGTAAACCGTTACAGTTTGAGAGAGCGGGCGAGCTTGACTAAGTTAACGGCGCAGTGCTACGGGAACTCCGGCCCAACTCCAAGTCCTCCAAGCGCGGAAATTCGGAGCACGATCTACTTGAGTTCTTGACCCTGAATTGATGGCGGCGGCAGCGGCGCTCTACGGAATTGTCGACCTGGGCACATGGACGGTACGGTTCAGCATAAACAGCGTCCAGCCCCACCACGCGCGGACGTTGCCCTGCGTGTTCCAGGACCGCGCGCCCATCCGGCTCTTCAAGGGGCCGGACGTGCCAATCTCGCCGAGCGAGATCGAGCAGACGCTGGTCGTGCTGCGGCGCTTCAACTCGATATGCAAGGACTACGGCGTGCCCGGCGAGAACGTGCGGATCGCGGCCAACCCACACGAGGCGCCGAACTTTGACGAGTTTGTGACGGCCATCAAGGACGAGCTGCACATGGAGGTTCTGCGCCTCAGCAAAGAGGGTGAGCATTGGGCAAACGCCTACGGCGTGGCCTCCTCCACCTACGAGGCGCGGGGGCTCTACGTCGAGCTGCGTCCGAACTACGCGAACATCTACTACCTGAGCCTCTGCCACCACGATCAATCGGAAGAGGTTCTCATCGGGCCCGTGAAGGTCTCCTACACCTGCTCGTCCACAACATTCGGCGTGACCACGGTCAGCGACCCCTCAAATCCGTCGAAGCTGATCGACGAGGAGGAGCGCCACGAGTCCCACGAGCTGACCCGGTTCGAGTGCAGGCTCCGCGACGCATGCACCACCCTCCTGGAGCAGGCGCAGAAGAAGGACATCTACTCGAGCACGGTCTTCTTGAGCGGCTCGGGATTCTACGGGCTGCACACGCTGCTGGCCACGGCGAGCCCGGGCTTCAGCGTCGTGACCACGGGCTTGGTGCTGCGGCCGGACCAGCTCAAGACGGTCAAGAGCCAGTCGCGGCTCGCCCAGGTCGTCCACGTCGTCGGGAGCGGGCTGCCGAAGTGCACGGATAGGGTGGTGTTTGTCCACCACAATCTGCGCAACGGCCTGTTGTTCCAGGCGCTGCCGCCCGTGATACGCCAGCAGGACCCCCTGATCGTGGCCACGCGCCCCTACGCGCTCCCGGGCGCCGCTAAGCTCGCGGCCCAGCTGCAGCGCGCGCTGCCAGAGGGCAGCGTCTGCCCGCCATTCTTCAAGGAGAGGCTGCCCTACGCGGCAGCCAACGCCGCATACATACATTCCAGCTACAACTCGGAGGTGCAGTCTCTGTCCGCCCTGGTTGTGGCCGTCACGGGCGTGCTCGCCGGAACCCAAGGTCTCACGCACGAGGAAAAGGTTTTGCTGGGCCTCGCGTTGTGCCAGCGCTGGGGCGGCAGCTTGGACAGCTTTGCGCTGGAGGTGCGCAACTCAATGATCAACTCGCTGACCGATCCACAACTGGGGTGGTGGGCGCGGTACGTCGGACTCGTGCTCCACCTCCTGGGTGCCGCCTACCCCGGCGCGCACGTCCGCGAGGATGCACTGGACTTCTTCACAAATACGGCAGAGGACCAGCAGACCTTCACGCTCACCGTGAGGCTGTTCAAGAACTCAATATACTCCGACAACGTCATCATGAAACAGCGCATCTCGCGCATCCAGAAACAGATGGACAAGCTCGGCGGGCCAGTCGTCTTGCGGGTCGAATACCAATGAATCCCGTTAGGTTAATTGTGAGCGGGACATGTTAGGACTATCGGGGGAGAACACTGATTTATTACGAGGCTATGGTTTATCTGACTGGGCATCTCGATGTATAAGAGCTAGTTAGTTGCGACGGAATACTACAAGAGTCATATAGCAGTGACGATGAAATGAAGTAAGTATATATATATGGAATGGACCTATGGAATGGAACTGTGCTTCTGCCAATGGACCTGTGCTTCTGTCAAAACATTTTTGGACTCAACATCTGGGGTTTCGTGCGTCTGTGCGACGCCATAGGAGTTTATGTATACAAGCCCAGTTAATCGTAAGGGCCGCGGACGCTTGTTGTCACCAGCAGATATGAGCCTCACAGCTATTGCGAGCCGTGCGGAGGCAAAGCCCTACCTTCGCAAACCCCTATTAACGCCAGGACGAAATTATACAGCCTGAGCAGAGTAGAAATGTTCTCGATAGCTCGAGTTACAGCAGCCTCTTTTTGTTTTTGGCCACTCAGCGGTGTACGTGGATGAGTTTAATGTATAATGCCCGCTTAAATGAGATGAGCAAATGCAGCAATGAT
This sequence comes from Starmerella riodocensis, assembly GCA_004124955.1. Lineage (NCBI taxonomy): Eukaryota > Fungi > Ascomycota > Dipodascomycetes > Dipodascales > Trichomonascaceae > Starmerella > Starmerella riodocensis. Next base: position 24,042 of record NRDT01000017.1, read on the forward strand.
GCGTCCTCCTCACTTGGTTTTGACACCAACGCTGAGGCCTTTGTCCGTGCGTTTCTTGGTGAGGGCGGCGATGATGGCCGCGCCCACGCCGCTGCCGTCTTCAGCGGGAAGCACGACAATGGGGTAGTCCTGCGGCTCCATCTGCCAGTCGAGGATCTCGGCAAGTGCTTGCGCGCCACGCTCACGGAAGTGAGGGTACTTGTTGAACACGGAGCCGTCCGCACCGGCGTGGGCGGTCTTGAAGCCGCGCTTCTTGGTCATGGCGGCAACGCCGCACATGGAGAGGCGTGCGGCACGCGTGCCGAGCAGCTCCGCCAGACGGCGGATGACGGTACGCTCGGGGTCGGTGGTCTGGATCCCGAGCTCTTGCAGGAACAGAGCCTCTGTGTCGCTGAGGTTCTCCCAGGGATCGGTCTCTATCTTAGAAAGGAACTCGGCGTTCATGATGAAGGGCTGGTCCAGCTTCTTGAGATCCTGGTCCTTGAAGAACACCTTCTGCTCAACAAGGTCCTGCAGGATGAAGCGAAGCAGCTCGCCAAGAGTGTAGCCGGCGATCATCTTCTCGAAGGCCTGCTGGTTGGGCCGCGGGGACTCCTCGTCAAGACGCACATCGTACTTGGTGCGGGGCAAAATGACGTGCTCGCTGTCGAACGCACCGTACTCGCAGTTGATGGCCATCCAGGAGTCCTGCGGGATGTCGTCCGGAAGCTTGCCCTCGAGCTTCGGGATGTTCTTGACGACCTCATAGTACGCGGCATTGCAGCCCGTGCCGAAGATGCAGCCCATCTCCATAGCGGGATCGACATAGTTGGACGCGACAAGGGTGCCCGTGGTGTCGTTGATGATCGCGCCGATCGTGACGTTGATGTTTCGGTCGTCGAGGGCTTTCTGCAGCATGGGCGCGACGTTCTTGCCCTCCACGCCCTCGATGTCGAAGCCTTTCGTCCAGCGCTGCAGGACGCCGTCGTTGATAGCGCTTTGAGTGCATGGATAGCTGAAGGTAAAACCGATGTGTACGTTGTCCTTACTGTGCGGGTGGTAGTGGTCCATGAACTTACCGATTGAGTCCGCGACGAATCCCCACAGCTCGTCGGACGTGCCTGTGCGCATCGAGTCCGGCATCTTGTACTTGGATTGCACCGTGTCGAAGCCGCGCTTGCCGTCCAGCGTGACCTCAGCCACGCGGAGGTTCGTGCCACCCATGTCCAGCGCCAGGAACGTGCCCGTCTCGTTTCCCTCAGGGTAGTCCATGACCCACGCGACGTTCATGGGGATGGAGCCACCCTCCTTGCTGAGACCTTTGGCGAGCTCATTGACGAAGTGCTCGACGATCTCCTTCAGCTTCTTCGTATCCACGGTCAAAACCGCCTCGAGCTTCTCCAAGGGCTGCTTGAGCTCTTCCGGCAAATAGCACGTGGTGTCGCGGCGCGCGGGAGGAGCTTTGGGGCCTAAATGTACCATCTAATTGCAGGGAACTTGGGAAATACAGCTGATGTGTATATGTCGCAAATCTTTCGATTTTTCCGACCGTTGGTATCTCGACATTATTAAGGGCGCTGGATGGGCTGGGGTTTTGCTTGCACCGCACGACGGGACCGTTTACAGTACGCAACGAGCTGAGCAGCAGACAGACAACGCAGCGGGCGGGCCGTACCTCAACCCACCGCGACTGACAAAAGCAGGATCGAGCCAACCCGGACGGGGGCGAGAGCACACAGACAACCCCGTGCAGCTCGAGGAGCGGCCCTGCAATTTTGTGTTTATTTGACTCCAGGTGCATTGAGGGTTCAAGATGCTGAAAAGGAGAGCGCACATAGCCGCGTTGTATTTAATCTAGATAACTATATGGAAAGAGTGCGCTCGAACACGATATGTACGGGGACAACCAGAAGCGGATCCCCCCCCCCGCACGGATGTCGCATGCTAGGGTGAGCGCTGCGACCTTAGGCCTGCTCGAGTTAGTGGTCATGCATCTCGGGTGGCCGCGAGGCGGGAGCCGCTCTCCTGATCCCTAACATCCGGCCATTTGGCGTGCGTGTGGTGCGCATGCGGAGCTCGAGCGACGCGCGCTCAACTAGAGCTGGATAAGCAGCAGCCTGGGTAGGAGGCGGTGAGTGAGGGCGGGGGCGGCTTTGGGAGGAGTCCTGGCGCTGGCGCTGGTGGTGGAGAGATGTAGTGGCGAGCAGGCTCGCGCGGGCTTGCCCCCCCCCGCGGCCTGGGGGACCGGCACTAGCCGTATCTAGGCTCCGACCTGGCTCACAGCTTCCGGACACACCCACCTCAGGGCGGCACTGCCGGCAACGATCCAGCAAATACTCAGCTGCCACTGCGCTTGGTACCTAATATTCAGAGGCCTGAGGCAGGAGAGTGTTACGGCATTACTGCGGCTTAAACATGGTTGAAACTGCAGGCAGCGATAGCGGGGCTGGCGCTGCCGGAGCGCCCAGCGTGGCCACGCCCGATCTGAAGCTAGCGCTCTACATGTTCCAGCTTCGCAATCCGCAGCTGGAGCATCTGCGTGAAACGGCGGAGAAGAGCCTGCACGAGGCGATTGTCGCGGGAAACCTAGCTGCGTTGTACAAGCATCTGGTACCACCGTCGTCTGCGAAGCACGACTCCGCGCTGGTGGCGAAGATGGAGGCGGCGAACGAGGCCGCGGAGGCGCAGCTGAAGCAGAAGATCACGCAGGCCGAGGAGTCCGAGGACGACTCGAGCGTCATCGAGGCCTGGACAGCGTTGGGCAACTGGTACTGCCAGGTCTGCGACCTTGAGAAGGCCGAGTCTACGCTGCGCCTGGCGAGCGAGAAGACCGCAGGCATCGGGCCCAAGATCGACATCGCCCTCACGCTGGTTCGTATGGGCATACTGTATAGCAGGCGCGAGCTAATATCCAAGGAACTCGACGTGATCAAGAGCCTTCTCGACCGCGGCGGCGACTGGGAGCGGAAGAACAAATACAAGACCTACCGGGGACTGTACCTTATGTCCATCCGCAAGTTCGAGGAGGCGGCAGACCTCCTCATTGACTCCTTTGCCACGTTCACCTGCACCGAGCTGCTCTCGTACGAGGAGGTAGTTGCGTACGGCGTGGTTTGCGGCGCTTTGACGCTCGACCGCGTCAACCTAAAGAAGCGCGTCGTGGACTCGCCCGAAGTCCTCTCACTGCTTCCGTCCACGGCATCGCTGGAGCCGCTCAGCATCATGACAAACTCTCTCTACACCGGGGACTACGCGTCTTTCATGCGCGCGCTGGCCGAGGTAGAGACCCATATTCTGCGCATGTCGCCGTATCTGGCCACGCACTCGGCATACTATGTCAGGGAGATGCGGTGCAAGGCATACACGCAGCTCATGGAGAGCTACATGTCCTTGAACCTGCGCAGTATGGCCGACACGTTCGGAGTCTCGATCGAGTACCTCGAGGCCGATCTCTCGCGCCTAATTCCTCAAAAGAAGCTGAACTGCGTCGTCGACAAGGTGAGCGGCGTCGTCGTCACGAACCGGCCCGACACGAAGAACGCGCAGTACCGCGAGTTTATCAAGCGTGGCGATGCGCTATTGACCAAACTGCAGAAGTACAGCGCTGCCGTCCGGCTCTACGGCGCCGATAATCAGTAGCTTCTGTGTATGTGTAAGATACATAACTACCTTTGCCTAATTAGAGGGTATTGGTTTCCTGGAGAGGACAGGACGAAGTCGCCCAATTCGTTTTGTAGGCCACTCGGCTGTAAAATAGCTAGAGGAGTGCTGCCAAACGGCGTTGAATGTATAAGTGCGCTGTGATAATGAATTGAGCTACGCGGCGCTCGTGCGCGACGCACATACTACTTTTGTTGCGCACTAACTGCGTACACTATTCAAACTCTCGGGGATAATCGGGCCGCTTTGGCTTCCGTATGATAGGCCTGGCAAGCACCTCTCGTGACCTCTGTCACCCCTAGGGTCTCGAAGAACGTCGAGCGAGCAGGGGGACCCCAAAGACTCACGCTAGGCGCAAAAGCCGCCTATTGCCCGGCTGCGTCCCGCTGAATTGAGGCGCGGTCTCCACTTACTCGTCTCATGCAGAATTGGGCTTACCGCTCCGGAATTACCGGTGGGTTTCACCGAGAACTGTGCGCACATGCAGGTGCCAAAAGTCACAGCACAGTCATCTCCTCTTTCAGGCGCTCGCCGCGGGAATACCATCTCTTGATGGTTCGCCTGGCATCTCTACGGCCCACTTTCCAGCGCAGATACTATGCGCAGGACTTCCATATTAAGCGTGTGATCCGCATACCGAAGCAGCAGATGTACGACGTGGTCGGCGAGGTGGGGAGGTACCAAGAGTTCGTGCCGTACTGCTTGGAGAGCACCGTCACCAAGCCCGGCTCGAAAGACGCGCCCGCCGTCGCAATGCTACGTGTGGGATGGAATCAGCTCGACGAGAAGTTTGAAAGTAGGATCACCTACGCGGAGGACCAGGTGAGAGCGACGGCTGTGGACAATAGGATGTTCAAGGAGTTGCAGTGCGAGTGGACCATAAAGGAGCTCAGCCCGAGCCAGTGCTCCGCCGCGCTCAAGCTGCGCTTCCAATTCCAGAATAATTTGTATGATCTTGTGGCTCAAGGCGCGGGCGGCCTGGTGTCGAGAAAAATGATAGAAGCGTTCACGCGAAGAGCGATGCAGGAGTACGCCAGGGAGAAGTAGCCACAAAGGAGCGCGCGCACCAAAGGCGCATTGATCGTTTGCCCCGATGCACTATGTTCTAACATGCGCGGTTGGAAAGCGGGCTCAATTCTGGACGATTCCACATAACTTCTGAGTCGCTTCTCAGCGCGAGCTGGTAGAGGCAGCCATGTACTACTACAATTAAACTACTAGAAACCGCAAGCAGACCGGAAGCTGCTCCTGCGCGAGTTCACTCGATCCTGTGAAGGGGCTGCTTCCAACCAAAGAAATATTGTATAAGATATTCACAAAGACGCCGCAATTTGTTACAGCCATTGGACACAATGGCGTGTCACCGAGGGACTACGTAGACAATTAGGATATGCTGAAGTCACTATTACACTTCGTCGCCCAAAATGAAAATACTATGTTGTATAAGATACTCACAAAGACGCCGCAAATTGTTACAGCCATTGGACACAATGGCGTGTCACCGGGGGACTACGTAGACAATCAGGATATGCTGAAGTCACTATTACACTGCGTCGCCCAAAATAACAATACTATGATCGTTGCGCTTGCAATCTCCTCGCGGCGCAGGGCCAACGAGGTGGAGGGTCGGGACACCACCGCCGCCCGGGCGGAGGCGCGCGCTCGATCGCGCACTTAAGGGCGGGGTAAGGTTCGCATCGACGCACAAACAAAGACTCGGAGGCAGCATGGCGGACGCGGACTCAGGAGCGCCTTGGGCCTACCCCGAAGGCCAGGTCGAACTCGAGCAGTCACAAAACATTCGGAGCGATTCGCCTTTGCAGTATGCTGTGCTTTTCGCGGAGAGCCAGCCCACCGACGGCAAGGTGAGTGCAAAGAAGCTCAATGCCATAATCTCGCGCGCCAGGATTCCTATGGAGCAGTCGGCCAAAATACTGGAGCTCAGCAGAAACTCCGCCACGGACACGATCGATGAGCACGATTTCTACTGGGCGCTGGCCCAGGTCTCCTGCGTCCAGTCAGACCCCGACCACAATGTTGTGTACACTGCGTCTGACGAGGCGCCGAATCTTACCATGTCGCAGATCGAGCTATTCGATCCAGACGAAGCCAACGGGGGCGACGCCGCCGACGTGATAAGCGAGTGCGTGCCCGAATACAACCCGACGGCTGAGCACGAGATCCACGTATCTCTGCTCACTCGCAGTGCTGGATCCTTCTTTCTCAAGCATGCGGTTTACACGCTCGACGGCCGGTTCGCAGGCAAGACCGTGAAAGTTCTGAGGCGATTCCGCGACTTCGCCACCCTTCTAGATGTATTGGCGAGGCGATTCCCCTTTCGCGTGCTGCCGGTGCTGCCACCGCGGCGGCTCTCCCTGAACGGCAAGTACCTGGTGGGTGACACCCAAGATGCGTTTCTGTCACGCCGTACTGCCGGCCTGGAAAGATTTGTCAACCTACTTGTGTTACACCCGATACTCTCCAAAGATAGCGCAGTGGAAACGTTCCTTTTTGCTGATACCCAATTCGATTCACACGCGCTAGCTTTCAAGGCTGGTCCCGACGAGCTAGAGGGGAAGACCGCGTCGCCTTTATTTATTTCACAGTGGGAAGACTCGAAGAAAGAGGAATGGAACTCTATCGAGAACGCTTGCCGCGAAAACGTCAACCAGATCACTTGCTTGTGCATTATTCTCGAGCGCCAGTTGAAGCGCATTGAGTCCGATCAGCTCGACGTCGAGGCCGTGGGCAGATGCACGGTCGCCCTCTCACGACATCTCTATCCCACATATCCCCACCAGCAGGAAGACTTGAAGGGCATTCAAGAGCGTCTCGACGCTGTGTCCTCATTTACCGAGGGGCGACACGACCAATTGGCTACTGAGTCAGAGAAGATCAAAGCCGGCCCTCTGTACCATCTCAAACTCTACCGCGACATGCTGACTAGCGTTTTGGAGCTCTTTGGAAGGCTCAAATCGCTCGGAGGAAACACCATCCCGGAGCAAGAGAAGGCAATCGCTGCCGCACAAAGAAAGCTGATAGCTCTGTCTACGAGAGAAGATGTCAAAGAAGAAGACTTGCACAAGCTGCGCATGAAAATTCAGACCGCGCAAGCTAGCATCAAGGATCAGACTAACCGCGGCTGGATGATCAAGATGGTCATCAGCCAGGAACTGGTGATGGTAGAGAAAACACAATACCAGATTTCGCGGATCTTACGAAGCCTGGCATCCTATCTTTCGTCTTCCAGCGCGGCACTTGCTGAGCTGACCTCACAATTGGCGGACTCAGTTGCGTCTGCACCACTTAATATATGAGTTTAACCCTGAGAAGGAGCATATAGATTCAGCCCTAGGCTCAGATTTGGTAGTAACCCTAGCCACATGCATGACGCCCTACATTTTAGCTTGACAGAAAAAAAAATACTATTAGGCGCGCGCGCAAAGTGTGGGCTGAATTGACGGACAAGGCGAACGCAGGAAGACAAGCGCAGCAAGACAATGGGAAAGGCCACGAAGCAGACCAATCCTGCTTTCGTCAATTATGTGTCGAAGAAAAAGTCGCGAAAGGTCGCGCAGCGAAGACGGCTTCAGGAGCAGGAAGAACGGAGCGCCAAGGTATCTAATCGCCAATTGAAGAAGGAAGCACGCGACGCGAAACTCGAGCAACTGGCCCTCATCAAGGACTCTGAAGTCCAAAAGGACGTGAAGCTCAACAGCCTAAATCGAAGCACCACCGGCGGCACCACTCTGGGGGACGCCTTCTCTCACACTATGTGGACCTCGTTCAATTCGAATTGAGCAGAATTCAGGTACTTAGCTGGTGCCAATTAATTTTAAAGGGGGGCCCGACGCAGGTATCACGACGGCTATGGAAAATCAAGCTCCAGCTTTCGAGGTATCCGGCAGATTGCAGATCAGCATGCTACGGAGGTACGCGCGCTTCTCCATCTTCCCGGCCTTCTCGTCGTAGTGGTCATATAGGATGGTGGCCCACAAATCAAGGGCGTCGTCCTCAACTTGCAGGTGGTTTAGGAAACGGCAAATGTATCGCAACACGGCCATATTCTGGTCGGCTGCATCGACCTTACGCTTCATGTTGGGTGTCATCAGGATATCGGGAAGATAGCGGAAGAATGCGAGCAGGTACTGCGACACGGCATATACGCCGACTGGCCGGTCCGATGCTGGATCCAGCGCGTCGAGGACCTGCAGATCCAACAGTGAGTCGCGATCAAGCCACCCAACCACCTGCTGGAAAATGTTTGGCTCTGCGGCCGCCAGGAACATGTCGTCCAGCCTCCGGTCCCACAGGTACTCCACACACTGTCTTATAGGCACTGGGATGTCGTCCACCTTCGGCAGAGCGGACAACGCGCTCCCCAGATAGGATTTCGCGGGCTCGATCCGAATAAATACGTACTTCTGTACTGCGGCGTCAAGATTCTCCGGCGCTTTGGAGCGGATGGACTCTGTTCGGACTAGAACAATGAATGTGCTTGCCTTCACACCTATTCGTGCGCTGATCCTGACCTCCGACAAGGGGTATGACGACGTCAATTTACCTTTGCCGGGAGCGACGCATATTTCTTCCTCAGCGGAGAGGGTTTTGGACTCAAGTGAGCGTCTTGTACGAATAGTGTTGCCTATCTCTAGGCCCTGGCCAATGAGTTTGGGCACGGCAAAAGCGGCTACAGCCGATGTCTGTGCCGGAGCGGGGGACGTCGACAAAGCTGAGCTTGACGAGGAAGTAGAGGTCGGCTCTTTTTTGCTCGTCTTGCTCGTCGTTGATTGTTTAGCGCCTTCCGCACGAGGTGGCGCTGCTGCCGCGGCTGCTGCTGCCGCTGTTGTTGTTGTTGTTGTTGTTGTTTGCGACGAGTTGATGCTCTGCACTGGTTGTGACTGAGCGTAGTTGAGTGCGTCCTGCTCGGCGGCAGTCTCTGCGTTCTCAACTGTCCAATGAATCGGCCGCACGCCTTCGTTTTTCAGAGTCAATACAACCTGCTGCACACTGAAGGGCGGGCCCTCGATGTTGAGCTGCTGCTGGTCCACGGCAAGCTTCGGCCTTGCATTGTTCTCCGCGGCATCGAGAATTTTTAGAGACCTCTGCATGATGGCAGCGTGTTTGTCAGGGTCGATACAGCTCGTTGTGTGAACGACGTTGCGTAGAGACACCGGGCGATGGTCCGAGAGCTTTAGCTCAGGCACAGACTTGTAGGTCACTACTCTCGTGGCGCACGAAGTACGGTAAAGAATGCGATCGGTGTAGGACGGGACGCGGCCTCTCAAAGTCGAGGAGCCGATCTCATACTTATAGGTCGGGGCAAAGCGCACCGCGGGCTCTTCGAATCCCGCAAGCACAGAGTACTGATGCCGTTCAAGAGAGAGACTATCATGAGCCAGCAATCCGTCCCACTCTTGTTTCTTGACCTTTTTCTGCACTTCCTTCTCAGAGAGCAGTATCCGATAGTTCATATCACCAAGTAAGATAATGTACTTGTCCGCTTTCAAGCGCAATGCTTCATCGTCTCCATCGGCCTGTGTCGACTCGGAGCCCACGACGCCCACCGAGCTCGTGGCTTTCTCTCCGAGTCCTGCAGAACTGTCATCTCTACCGTCGTCGCTGTACACGACACTGTTCTTTGATCGACTCGCTGACTCCACAGAGCGATGGGTCTCCTTAGGCTCAAGGGGAACCTCGATGCCTTCCGACTCGAGCTCCTCGTCGCTGATACTGCTGATACTATCGGAGTCGTACCCCTCACCTTCGACATCATCAGAGAACTCATTGGGGTTGATGATTTCGCCGTCCTCATCACGCGTGGACAACTTGGCTATGCCAAACTTGTTGCCTATCTCCCTGAGTTCCCACCGTCGCCTTCCTATTTGAGTCACGCCCTCGCCCGCGCTCAGATGGCAGTTCACCACCGATATTTCGAGGCCGCCACCTACGATATCGTCTCTGAACAAATTGAAGCGAGTCAGCACAGCTCCCTTGTTGCCCCAAACGCGAAGAAAGCCGGTGGAGGATGTATCCGTTGATAGCTTCGACACATGGGGAATCAGCTCATTCTTAACAAACAGGAGTGTCATGATGCCGAGAAGCTGGATGGTCGACACCAGCGTGTGAGTGCGATACAGGTAGTTTTTGCTGTGGTCTGCTACCCTTTGCAAGGTCACTACGTTCGCCTTGACACTGCGGTTGAGGTTGTCGGTTTCTTGGAATCCCAGAACTATTACGTCGTCGGCGGCCACCTCGTTCTCGTCTCCAAAGAGCCTCATCCACAGCTCGCGTCTCACGGCCAGATCGCCCAAGAGGCCGGCGCAGTTATACGTCACGGTTTTGACCTGCAAATCCCGTCTCATGAGCAATTGGTTCCAGTCGCGCACGAGCTCCATGGTTTTGATAGTAGTAAGATCCGTCGGCCCTATCCGGGCGTTCCAGTACGTTACTAGGTCGAGAACCTTTCGGACCTGCTGAGCGCTGTTGAGGCCAACATGTCCTATGCTTTTGCCCTCAAAAGACAGGCAGAGAAGACCGTTTTCCAGCCGCACTTGCAAATTGCGATCGAAGGCTTCGCCGCGCCGTGAGTCCAACCATGAATCGTCGTTCGCCGTTCCAAGCTTGCGAAGATTGTAAATGTGATCGTCCGCAAGGCTCAGAATGTGAGAAGACGTTGTGATGTGCATTTAACTCTCGCGCAAAGAGATGCTGGTGCCTCCCTGAGAGCGCGAGGGTGTTCCGTTCGTATGTGGACTGACGCGTTCGGCCAAATTCCCCGTCCGCTTGTCCCACAATATTATGGGTGCCCACATCACGTGTGCGTTGTTGATAGTTCCTGGTCGCTCTCGCATTGCTGACCGCGGTTCTGAAAAGCCGGGCGAAAGCATACAGTGTGGCAAGCTAGAGATAAGCTGTATTAAATTTCAGAACGATTCTCTACAGTTGATGATGTGACCCACTCAATTTAGCGGGTGCTATGATGCACCACGTGTGCTGCTTAACGAACTCGCGTGCTAGCTGCACAAGAGGTGGTGGTGGGGGTTGTGTGTACTCAAGTATACACGCCGTGTGGGTGTGCGTGTGTGCCATACCCAAATCGCGCCGCGGTCAATAAAGAAGACCTCAACTTCGTGGGAGATGTGGGGTAGTCTCGATCCGAAGCTCGTAGTATTGGGCGCTGCCATAAAGATCCTGCTATTCCCTGCTTACCACTCGACAGACTTTGATGTGCACCGCAACTGGCTTGCCGTCACACACAACCTGCCGCTCGCCGACTGGTACTACGAGAAGACCTCGCAATGGACATTGGACTATCCTCCCTTGTTCGCTTACTTCGAGTACCTCTTGAGCTACTTGGTACCCCAAAACGTCATCGATGATGGCTGTCTAAAAATTGTGAACGAGGATGGGCTCTACGGATGGCCGACTATCGTGTTCCAGAGGTGCAGCGTTCTTGCCACTGAGCTGGTGTTGGCGTACAGCTTGGGTAAATTGAAGAGCAGCAAAATCGCGGCCATGCTCTGGCTCTGCCCGGCATGGCTCATTCTGGACCATATGCACTTCCAGTACAACTCGGCACTGTTTGGGCTATTCGTACTGTCGCTCGTATACATGAGTCGAAGTCAATTCCTGAAATCCGCGCTGGCGTTCTCAACTCTGCTTTGCTTCAAACACATATTTCTCTACGTTGCGCCGGCGTTTTTCGTCGCGTTACTATATCAGTACATTCTCGGTGCAATGCAGGCTTTGAGTATCAGTGGGATGTTCGACCGAGCGTTCAAGCTGGGCGCCTGCACGCTGGCTCCTATAGCTGTGGCCTTTGGCCCCTTGATGTACCAGGAACTTGTGAATAGCAAGGACGGCCTGCTCATGCAAGTGATATCGAGGCTCTTTCCCTTCAGTCGCGGACTCACGCACTCGTACTGGGCGCCCAACTTCTGGGCTCTGTACTCCTTTGCCGACCGGGCTCTCAGTGTCTACTTCAAGAATTCGGTTGAGTCGGCCACTCGCGGTGTGGTGGGCCAGGTCGAGTTCGCCAATCTGCCAGAGATCACGCCAGCGATGTCTTTCATGACAGTGTTGGGCCTACAGGTTTTGGGCCTGCTGCGCTCGGTCTCTTCGGAAAGGCGCAAGCTCCTCGAGTCCGTGACGCTCTGCGCTTTTGCGTCATTTCTGTTTGGGTGGCATGTGCACGAGAAAGCCATCATGCTTGTCCTGGTGCCACTCGCGCTACTGTCCCAGAGCTCAGAGCGCCATGCGCGCGCTTTTCTGCCGCTGCTCTTGGCGGCTTGTTTCTCGCTGTTCCCGCTGATTTGGACTCCCGCCGAGTCTGTGTTGAAATCAGTATACACATGGACGTACGTCACGGTTGTCTTCGTCGGCTTGCCCCGGCCCAATGAAGGCGCAGGCCTTCTCAACTGGCTCTACTTCGCTGGATTTGCGTTCGTGCTACCGGCTCACGTACTGATCCCGATGCTGGTCCCCAAGTACGAGTATGCTGGCTTAATGCTGTTGTCTGTTTACTCCGCTTTGGGTGTGTTCTGGTCGTGGCTCCAGCTATTGTGGGTCTACTTTCGGTACTGACGATTCTGCTTCCGCTTAGATTTATTTATTTCTCCCAGCTTCGGTTCGCATATAGGACAATACCAGCTTCGTGAGGGTACTCGCTTGAGCTTCACACATGGGAGGTGAAACCATTCGTAAGGACAGTCTTTGTTGTCGCACGCTATCATCTCGCCTTTAGACGCGCCGCGGCAGAGACACCACACTTCCTCGGGCTTCTGAGATGCTTGATCGGGCTTTCGGGGTCTTGCCGACGCCGACGCTCGAGACGCCGGAGCTCGAGTCGCAGGCGCTCGAGACGCCGGAGCTCGAGACGCCGGACTACCACGAGAGCTCTGCAATAAAGCCCGCCGAGAAGTCTTCGCACGCTCTGCTTCCCTCTTGAGGGCCTTTTCTCTAGCGACTTGCAGGGCCTCGGCGCGTTCCGCTCTTCGCGCGGCTAAGGTTCGCTTTCTGGCCATGCGCTCCTTCCAGTTCAGCGTTTTGAGGCCAGGCAACTCTTTACGCCGTGATGATTGTTCGTTGGCAGGGGCGCCTGAGTCCCGGGAATTACTGACACGGACGGGGCCCTCTTCCATTGCCTCCCCCAACGCCTGATCGCCGTTCGGCTCCTCAGCCTCTCCATTGACCTGATTTGTGGATGGTGGTTGTGAGTTTCGCTCGTTAGCACTCGCGTGATCGGACACCGTTGGATCGCTCGCGCCCGCGCTCGTAAGACCCTGCAGCCTTTTCTTCTTGAAGGGTAGCTTCAATTTCTCTGCCCGCTCGTGAACGTTTTCCAAAAACGTCTTGAGCCACCGCAGCTCCGCCAAAGCCTCCTCAGGATCGCTGTGCGTGCCGCGGGCGCAGTCTGTTCTACACAGCGAGATCAGGTTGTTCTCACGTAGTATTTGGTCGAACACGGCCTTAGTCGGTTCATCAATGAGCGATCTGCAGAGCGAGAGAGACTCGAACGCGGTGGCCTCATACCAGGACATCCGCAACGCTCCACCGTGAGCGGGCTCGCTGCAAGCGATTTAGTGTCGGGCCCTGTTGTAAGGAGGTGCCTATGCGTGTGATCACCCTCTGCCCTGAATGTTCAGGAACCGGCTGGAGCGAGTCGGTGCATCCAGTCGATTCCGCCAAGCATTGGTAACGCTGGGCAATTGAGGTTTGAGTATGTCTACTTCTGCAGCCTATACATTTGTGCTACGACGTAATAAAGCCTGATGGATTGCTGGGTAAGTGTGATCTAGTGAGTGTCGCTCCCATCTGTGTTTCGTCCGACAATTGATGGCTGCAGGGCTTTCATCCTCTGCAGCTCGTGATCAACCAGCTGGTACCAGTTTGGACCGAAACAGACGCGTAATTAGTCGCAGCTTGCACAGCATCACTTCTCGCATGGTCAACAATACATTGAGTGAGGGCGTCACAATATCTCGGCAAATCACTCAAGGATGAAGCATACGAAGCCTACAAGTTTTTGTTACGTAGTCAGTTCGACAATGGAAGAATTACTTGCTCTGCGTCTTATATTGCTGTGACGGAAGTCACCCAATTATTGCCTCAGGCTAGACTCATTCGTGAAGTAGACCACGCCTCGGTTCCAGTTCACCGGTCCACCCCGCTTTTGTTTGTCCAGATATAGCTAGCAATACCCCAGCAATCGGCGTACGCAAGCCCGATACGTTGATACCGCTACGCTATCCGACGTGCTGTGACCTCCAGGTCATATCGCCCATCCAGATGGGCACAAAGACGCACGTAACCAATTATTTGGAGCTGAGGTGTTCGTGACACGATCGCGCTAGTGCCTGTCAACTCGCAATTATATGGATGATAAACACTGATATTTGAAGCAGTGTTCCGACAAGGGTTCAAGCGTTACGATGAGATTGCAAAGGCTAAACCGCCAGTGTTAGGCTGCATGACGGTTAAATAGTTGAGCCGAGAATGCTGGACGTAAGGCTGATGTTGGAGCGGTCGTTTTGCCATTTGAGTCGTGAATACAACTAATTTCCTATTTCATATAATTATACCCCTCTGCCGATAACGGACTACGGCTCTCTCTCTCCAGAAGTGATCGAGCCATGGGAAATGATGATCCGGCCTAGCAACCCTAAGTTTCCGGGCGCGAGCGCACCCAAGTATTGTCCTGTGACGAGATCCTTGGCTAAGGGGTTGCATCTAGCATGCCTCACACTGGACAAGCCGGGTGGAGGTGGCCGTCGAGCCACACACGTGACTCCGACGCATAACCAATCACCATCCGGCCGATGCTATTCCATCTCGGGTTGGGTAAGCCAGCTTTTTCTCTTCACCACCGTGAACAGAACGATATGTTCCGCTCTATTGCATCGAAGCCGGTGCTGGCTGCGTCAACATTGACGGCAGGCCTGTCAGCGTACTATGTGCACCTCTATATGAACCCAGCGGAGGCCATCACAGCTGCTGAGCATGGTCTTCACGCCCCGAACTACCCGTGGTATCAGCAGGGGAAGCTACATACTTTTGACCACAGCAGTATCCGTCGAGGCTACCAGGTCTACCGAGAGGTATGCTCGACCTGTCACTCTTTGAACTTCGTTACCTGGCGCCAGTTGGTCGGTGTCAGCCACGGTGCGTCCGAGGTTCGCGAGATGGCCGCCGAGTACGAGTATGACGACGAGCCGGATGATGAGGGCAACCCGCGCAAGCGTCCCGGAAAGCTCGCCGACCAGATGCCTGCCCCCTATCCGAACGAGCAGGCTGCGCGTGCTGCGAACCAGGGCGCCTTGCCCCCTGACCTCAGTCTGATGACGAAGGCCAGACACAACGGTGTGAACTACGTCTTCTCATTACTCACCGGCTACCCCGACGAGATGCCGGCGGGCGCGCAGCTGGCGCCCGGCCTCAACTACAACCCGTACTTCCCTGGCGGTGGAATCGGCATGGCCCGCGTCCTCTATGACGAGTTGGTTGAGTACGAGGACGGCACCCCGGCGACAACGTCGCAGATGGCCAAAGATGTCGTCACGTTCCTGAACTGGTCTGCGTCTCCCGAGCACGATGACCGCAAAAAGATGGGCCTCAAAGCCTTGATCATCATCTCCTCCCTGTTCACTCTGTCCATCGCCGTCAAGCGCTTCAAGTGGGCCAACATCTGGACCCGCAAGGTCGTCTGGAAGGGACCTGGTAGCCCGAAACACTAAGTGGCGAGTCAAAAACACGCGAGCCCAAAAGGAAGCTAGATATCTAGTTTTAAATTATCCGGTCATAATATACAAAAGCGAGGGACATATTATAGAGCTTATATCTTTCCAGCCTGCAATTCCTAGGGCGGAAGTCTCCTCGCACTCATCGCCAGCCTTCGGTATCTTTGGGCGCAGCTTTCGCGGCAGCTTTCATGAACGAGCTAGTTCAACGAGCTTTATGCGTAGCACTCATGTATTGAGCCAGGCTTCGCAACGCCTTGCGACGAATGCGCGAGATATATGCTGGATCAGCTCCGAGGCTCGGATGCGCTCCAAATGGTGATATCGGAAGTCATGGAAACCAAGGAGCGACTGCAGCGCTCCAGTAGTGTAGTACATTCATAATTAAAAAAAGAAAAAAGTACCCGCGCGCTGTTGTGCGTTGTGTTCAATAAATAGGGAACCCCAGCTCAGGGCAAGCCGGGTATTCGTTTTGGAGTGGACGAGCTGGTGTCCTTGGCGGCCCTCGAGCTCAGCGTGTATTCGAGGGCATCCACGCCGCCGCCATGCTCACCATCCTGCGAGTAGAAGCTCGGCTGCTTCAGCTGCTTCTCGGAGTCGCCCATCTCGCCTCTGGTCCACAGCCGGATGGTTTTGTCGTTGGAGCCCGAGGCCAGAGTGTGGCCCACGGGGTGGTACGCGACATCCCACACGGGCCACATGTGTGCCTTGGGAATTGACCAGCTCGGCATGAGCTGTCCGACCTCGTTTATGAGGTCCGGAGAGTCTAGTATGAAGTGGTGAAGGCTGCCGTCGTGCGTGCCCGTGGAGAGAAGCTGAGGGTGAACTGGGTGCCACGCTAGACACGAAACGTCAGCGGGGTGGCCCCGCAGGATAAGAGAGCCAGACTCATCTGAAATCATCCTCAGGTCGAAGATGTGCGCCGTGTGGTCGCGTGAGCTCGCCGCCAGGAGGTTCTGGTTGCCCGTGGGCTGGAACTTCGCTCTAGTGACCGTGTTTTTGAATTCGTGTATAGTGCGAATAGCCTTGGCTTGCCGCGGGTCCCACAGCCTGAGCGTGTTGTCCTTTGACCCGGACGCCAGGAGCGACCAGCTCGGATGCCAGTCCACGCATTTCACGTCCCACCCATGGGCGTTGCGGCCGCTAAACGAGGTTTCCTCGCTCATGGTCGCGAAAGACCAAACCTTGACGCTTCCGTCGTCGCTGCAGGTTGCAAGCTTGGAGTCCGTGGGGCTCCACGCGATCTCTCTTAGGATCTCCGAGTGCGCTCGCTGCATTTTGACGTTGTTCAGGTTCGGCTGCCAGACCTTCAGCGTGCCTTCCTGGTCGCCGCTGACCAGCCAGTCACCAGCGTGGCTGAACTTCATGCACCGCACTGCGCTCTCATGAGCCTGCATGACCTGCTCGGACACGAAGTTGGAGCTCTGCCAGACCGTAAACTCTCCACTCATCGTTCCTCCCAAGATTCTCCGTCCCTCAGGGGTCCACTCGACACAGAAGACGGCTCGCTTGCTTTTAATCACACAGGAGTGGGCTAGCTTGGCCGGAATTGACGTCGACGGATTCGCAGCCAAGGGTGAAGGCGGAAGCTGCTCTATGCGAAAGGCGGGGTCGTTGCGGAAGCCATCAGAGGTCGCAGGAAGTCCGGCGCACTGATTAACGGCCCAGCGGGAGAACTGGCTCCCGTAGTCCACGACTTTAGCCTCCTCCATCACCGTCCGGTCCACTGTTTCACCTCAGCTCCCCTACCGGTTTTTTTTAATGTTTACCTACACCCGCCTAAGATCCAGCCGTGATCGATCTATCGCGTTTTGCACCACCGATGGGCTGCTACCTAACCTCCGAACTCGGCATCATGCGACTGCATGAGTAGAAAACCGCACATTGCGGCCGGCCACCCAGGTCTCTCGACCGCTGTGCAGCTGGGATTGCATTAAAGAAATCGTAACTATTGTTTATAAGTTTATCCCTTCGCGCTTTCAGAGATTCAGGTAGGGTTCAGCCTGGCGGAGCTACTCGGGAATCCTTTTGCATGGCACAATCCTGGTCCAAGCAACCTATCGCCATCTTTTGACGCAATTCGCCACCGACCATTGATCAGTTTCAGACGACCTGCGGCCGCCGCGCATTCTGGTCGAGTACTGCCAGGCTGGCCTGTTCTCTGCGCGGCCGCTACGTGTCACATCTGATCAGGTGGTTATGCAGCGTGCCTTATCATTTTTTCCCGTCCTTGCCCCAAAAGCTCACGTATAAATATGATCGCGACAGACTTGTTTGAGAGAGCCACATGAAACTGTTCTGCCCGGTCGATGCACAGATCCAATTGAACTCCAGCGATGCCACATACACCCCTGGAAGTGTTGTGAGTGGTCAGTTGATTGTAACCAATGCAAAGCCCACAGTAATTCGCGGCATTGACGCACGCGTTACCAGCGCAATAACTTTCAGGGGCGATCGCAATGCTCCTTCTGATAGGTTTTCCGATTCAAATCAATGCTCTAACGAGAGCGCCGCGGACGTCAAAGTGAGATTGGGGCGCGCTGACCATGGGAGCGGTAGCGTCGAACCAAGTGCGGAGTCAGTCCCCGAGGCGCATGATATCCAGCCATCCAGCAGATGCAATAGACATACGCAGAGGGAGTCGAGACACTACCTGAACTGGAAAATTTGCGAACAAAGCGTACTGAAGGAGACTCAGAGTCTCACAGCGGGCATTCACAAATATGACTTCTCTATCAAAATAGCTGAGCTCTATGAGGGAGTTCCGCTCTTGCCGACCATTGAAGATCACTATGACTGCCTCGACGTGGAATATAAGCTTCAGCTGATGCTCAAGCTACCAACGCCGGTTTTAAATTCGCTCTCCACACCGTATAAGTTCGCATGCCCCATCACCATCCGCCAACGCCCAACCGCCAACGACCTCTCCCTGGCCTCGACTGTAGATGAGCGTGTGGCTACAGTGAATGTTGGATTTTGGGGTCCAGAAAGTTCAGGGATCTTATCAACCGTGGGATACTATGTTGGGGTTGATACAGCGCGCAGCTGGCATCAAATCGAAGTCAAAGTGGTGTTCCCGCTCCAAATTCCAATCTATGGCGAGCCTTACTACCTTCAGGAGAAGTTCCGAATTTCTGCAAAGGCCTTGGGTGACTTACCAAATCCTATCCTTCTCGATTCGCTCGACATGACTCTAGTATCCGAGATTCGATACAGGGAATCATACAGAGACTCATCGGCGGAACGCTCGAAAAAGATCTTCAGCTTCAAGAGCGGATCAAGGAGTGTCATACTTGCAGATGAAACGGATCTGACATCATTTATCAGTGGCGCCACCATTCCTGAGAACCTCTATCCCACGGCCGAGTGTGGGACAATTCTTATCTCGCACCGCTTGCGCATTCGCATCAGCTTTAGGTCTCAAGCCTTTGACAAGACATCGCAGAGCCCAGCCAAAGCCCAGCTGTGGATTCCTTTGCGACTGAGCGCATCACCCAAGGAAGAGCCACAGGAGCTAATCTAACAGCATCAGCCTCATATTCAAATAGTGCTTATATATATCCTTATAGTTTTGTCTGTGTTTACGCATATTTCACGCAAATAATAAAGTACGACCCTGCAGAAGTGGGCCATGCGCGGGCTTTGGCTGAATGTGCATCGCAGACTGCCGCAGCACGCGACCAGCCCCGTCTGAGCGGGCGCTCCCCTCCACTATCGCACCCCAAGCCCCCCCAAGCCATGGCGCGGCTGGGGTGGATTTTGTGCTTTCTAATGGGCTTTCGCTCCTTGCGGTAATGGCACAGTGTGGCCGCTCGGACTCGACCGTACCCTGATTCATAGCTTCACAGATCAGCAGCTAGAGCCATTTCTATAAAGCGCTCGATAGTGCCCCCGGGGAAGAGCCTGAGGTTACGTAGGTGCCCGCTCTCGAACACAGGCATAGACCAGCCAAGGTCAGGTACAAGGAACGTGTGAGGGATGGCGCATTTTCGCAGAAAAGCACTCGGTACGCTCGTCTTACTGGTCATCCTAGTCAACATCTACTATCTATCGCATAGGTATAACTCAGGCGAGTTCGACGTGACCTATTTAACAGACTCAGTCGACAAGGTTGAGAATGACGCGCCACCTGGATTTGGGAGCCATCAAAAGGGCGACTCTTGGGGAGAAGATCCTGGTGGTCCAAATTCTGATCAGAGGTCTCGAGGCCGACCCAAGAATGGAATGACGAATGACAACAACAATAGAAACCCCAACGTGGCTCCCCCATCGGCGGACTCGTTCCTCGATTCTGCGAGGGACTCACCGGATCACGCATCAGATGGTTCACCTGGAAAATCATCCTCGTCCGGTGGGTCACCACAGAAGGGGTCTGTTGATGCTGCCTATCAGGCGAGCAAGGATCAGGCGAGTAAGGAGGAGGTGGGGACAGCACATGCTGCGCCGCTGGACCCGAAACAGTATGAGGCCGGAATGGCTATGATAAAGAAAGTCTTGGACACCATCGCCGAGATCAAGCCTGGCGTGCAACCACTGAGAAGCTTCAATCGTGACATTAAAACTGATACCGTCCTGG
Source organism: Starmerella riodocensis (assembly GCA_004124955.1). Classification (NCBI taxonomy): domain Eukaryota; kingdom Fungi; phylum Ascomycota; class Dipodascomycetes; order Dipodascales; family Trichomonascaceae; genus Starmerella; species Starmerella riodocensis. Next base: position 43,995 of record NRDT01000017.1, read on the forward strand.
AGCAGAATGGTGAGCTGCCCTCAACCTCCACCATTCTTGCCATGTATCTGCAGGTATCGGACGAGGACGCGGAAACACTGAAGCGAAGCCATAAAGAAATGATGAGCCACCTGCCCGACAGTTTGCCCCCCAAATCTGTCTCTGGGCGCGGAATCGTAATGACAGGGGGCGGAAAGTACTTCCCAATGGTACTTACTGCTATTCGCTGGCTCCGGGAATCCGACAAGAGCACACCAATCGAGGTGTTCATGGCTGACAAGAGTGAGTACGAGCCCCACATCTGCGATAATTTGTTTCCTCAGCTGAATGTTGAGTGCCGCGTGTTGCGAGACATTTATGGCCCGCAGCTGTCCAGCAAGCTGGACACGCCGTATGCTCTAAAGCCCCTGGCTATTCTCGCCAGCAAGTTTGATGATATCTACTTCATGGATGCGGACTCCTACCCCCTCCGAGATCTTGATACCATTTTTGACTGGGATGTATACAAAGAGACAGGGCTGATTTTGAATGCAGACTACTGGCCCCGCTACATCTCCCCGAAGTTCTACGACATCGTTGGAATAACTCTGGGAGGCCGCGCTCGTGGGGACCCGAGCAGTCCTGCACTCTTGCAGAGTGATCGGGAAAATGCGGTTCCGGGCAGGTCGACTGAGTCTGGCCAGGTGTTTGTGAGGAAGACAGCTCATATCAAATCGCTTCTCCTCGCCATGTACTACAACCTGTATGGCGTCGATCACTACTTCCCATTGTTGATGCAAGGAGGCCACGGAGAGGGAGACAAAGACACGTATGCTGCTGCTGCCATTATATGTGGCGAGACTTACTACCAGACTCAACGCAGACCTATCACATTGGGTCAGCATCTCGAAGGTGGCCAGTACAAAGGCTTTGCTATGTCGCAGCCGGACCCCATCAGTGACTACGAGCGACACGAGAGGCATAATGAGATTCCCGAACAGTTCTTTGCGTTGCACGCCAACTCGATCAAGTCCAATCCCAAGTACCTGCTCATGAGTCGTGAGGAGCCCATGCGAGGGTCGCCGCCCTTGCGTCAGCAGCGCTTTTTTGGCGACATGGCGAACATCCGCAAAGAGCTACTCAAGAACGACGATGTCGAGCTCAAACTGTTCTCTGTGATGACTGATGTGGCATGCGAATGGGGCGTAAGTAAAGGCTTTATTCCACGGGACTGGGAGGACACAGACCCCCTGCGTCTCTGCCGTATCTTGAAGGCGCATACGAAATGGCTGAGCGAACATCCCGATGTCGACGCACCTAGCGACGCTGCATTTTGGTTTGACCTCGATCCCCCCAACTAGGAAGCGAGAGGTAAGACCCGGTTCATGGAAGCTCAAGTGGTAGTCGCCAACAGCACCATTGGACCCACGAAAGAGAGAGCCGCCGTTCGTAAAAGGTTGGCGAGGTTGGCGATCTCGAACTAGTTAAAAGACAACTAATTACAGCTGCGACTAAAAGCCTGTGTACATATCTTACAAAGTCTCTGGCTTGCCAAGTCTTCAACCCACAAATCTAGGCCTCACACAATAGCGAGGATACCGAGCGGATCTTAGAGATGGCACTGTGAGTGGCGAAACGCCCACATTTTAAGGCGGATGTGCATTCAACCGGGTGAGGTACTTTGAAAGGCCTAGCTAGGCTGAGTGTTAAAATTACTGAGGGCGCCAGACACCACGCTCAGTGACTATTGCGTCTATCAGCTCGTAAGGAGTCACATCAAAAGCGGGATTCCACACGTCAACTCCAGGAGCGGCAATTTGAACTCCGTTCAGCTGGGTGAGCTCTTGCGGTGGCCGCAGCTCGATAGGAATGTCTTCGCCAGACGGTGTGGTGGAATCCAATGTCGTTGTCGGCGCGGCCACGATGAATTTGACGCCGAAGTGGCGCGCAAGCACGGCAAGCTGGTACGTGCCAATCTTGTTTGCGGTATCTCCATTGGCGGCCACGCGGTCGGCGCCAACTACCACGACACGAATTTCAGGGTGCTGCCGGAGAAGCGAAGCGGCCATCGAGTCTGTGACCAGTGTCGCAGGAATTTGGTCATGGACCAACTCGAACGCAGTTAGCCGAGCACCTTGATTGTATGGTCTCGTTTCGAGAGCATACACGCGCTTCAGGCGCTGCGCTTGGTGAAGCGATCGCACTATTCCGAGAGCCGTACCGAACCCGGCGGTGGCAAGACTACCCGTGTTGCAAATTGTCAGTACACCGACGGGCTCTGGTCCGAGATGCTCCGCTATCCAGTCAACGCCACACTTCCCCAGCTGCTTGTTAGCTGCCAGGTCCTGCTCGTACATGGCAACCGCGGCATCGACAAGCAAAGTTCGAGTCATCGAGCTGCGCGACACGAGTCGCTTGAACTCGGCCACAGCGTTCGCCAGGTTCACCGCTGTCGGGCGAGCAGTGACAATGAAGTCAAGCTTGCAGGATGCATAGTCCGCGAGACTGTCATCTTTTGCGTTGTTCAATACGTCAACTGCTACTCCAAGCATGCCCACTATGGCAATAGCGGGTGCGCCGCGCACGACCATCCGTTTTATGGCATCGTGTGCATCCTCAGTTGTGTGAATCTCCAGGTACTCGGTCTCTAGAGGGAGTTTCAGCTGGTTGAGCACTGAAAGCTGATTATTGGTGAACTTGATAGCCTCCAAGGTCATTAGGGCACACTCGAGCCTCGCGAAGTCACTTCTACTCGCCTGTACTTACGCAACGTCTAAGCGCAGTTCGAACTCTCGTGCACGCTGGTAGAAAGCGATATTACGTCCAAGCCGTCGTCTCTGGCGCAGGCCCCTGTTCAGAAATCGTTTCCTGCTGCTGACGATGCTGGCAAGGGTTGGTACTTACACCACAACACCGCACACGCACATACACACACACACACACTCGGTGAACGTCTGGTTTGTCGCTAGGTATTGTTTCGCCGCGTTCATGACTGCTTCAAACACGTTTACCAAAGCTGATGCGATTCGAGATTTGCGTGCAGCGCATCTCGTTCAGGGACGATGTAAGCGATGGCACAGGGCATGAAAGCTACGATACAAAGACTACGGAAAGTCTGCATATATTAGGTTACTAAAAGCGGAGAGTACTAGAAAACAAGTTTAGGCAGTGGCCTTGTCGACGGCGTGAGTGTCGGACTCCTTCGACGCATCCCAGTCCGCGCCCTCCTCATCGAGGTAACCCGCATCCGTGCGGCGGATAGACAGCGACGGCTTGACGGTGGCCTGGTCGATGGTCCAGTCACGGAGAGCCGTCTCAGCGTCGTGCAGGATCTGCTCGCTGGCCTCATAGCCGTCGTACGAAGGACGAACCTCACCCGGAGTGACGGGGGTGTCATCGAGGAGCTCGAGGAGGGCCTTACCATAGCCAGCAATAAGAGCAACCTTCTCGCTGTGCTCACGAATGCTGTCGAACTGGTAGTTGAAGGCGGCCTTCAGCTTCTCACGGGTGATGTTTGAAAGCTGGGCCTCAGCAACAAGCGACTCAGCCTCCGCGCGGACGAGTTCCTGCTCTAGGACAACGATTTTCTGCGAGTTCGGCTCCTTATACTTGAGGTGAGCAATCTGATCGGTGATCTTTTGCTTGCGGTCACGCGAGGGCTGGACAGACGCCTCGATGTTGCGAATAGACTTGAGCGTGACACGGTACATGTCATATTTGTCGATGAAAGCATCCTCCAGGTAGCCAATCTCGTGGATGAGCACGCCGAGCTTATCGGTAACATCGCTGACATCGTCATCCTCGGAACCCTCGCCCCAGAAGGAGAGCTGCTTGGCAACCTCCTTACGCTCGTTAGCAACAAGCTCGATAGAGCGCATGACGTTCTTCTCCATCTTGACGAGCACGGCCAGGCGGCGCGCAAGCTCAGGGCCGAAGGAGCCGGCGGTAGAGCTGCGCAGCGAGTGGGTCAAAGACCCCTTACCGAAGAAGCGGTTCGCCTTCGTGGACGAAGGAGGGGGCGGCGGAGACTGCAGGTCCTGCGCAGTGGGGGCGCGAGCGGCTCTCAACGAGTAAGTACGGTGCATCTTTTTATTTCAGCAATTGAAATAGAACGCTTGGATGTTGTGTCAAACCGTTCGGGAGTCTGGTAGAAAACGGGCGTGTTGGCCACTTTAATGGCTTATAACGTGGGAACGCACACATGACATAAGCAGTATGCAGCTCGGAGCGCATTGCTGCCTCCTGGTCCCAAAAGGGTAAGGCTAATCAAAGATTCCAACCCTAATAAACATTTATGCGTTGCAGCGAGCGAAGGTGCGGAATAGTGTAGATAAAGGGCGGGCAAGGGCGCAGCACCTGGCTGGAGTGGCCGGACACTATAAAACATTCAGGACTCAAAAAGAAGCTCACTGGCCTGCTACAAGCCGGAAGGCAGGCACCAAGGTGGCGCACCTCCACGAAAGCACTCATTTTACTTCTGTAACATATAGAATAAGCTCCTAAGCTGGCCTTGGACTCCCATTGTTTCCGCTCCTTGGGCGGCTGGCCACGACTCGTTTACATATTACCGTGATGGATAGCGGCTTTAACGAGAGGTGGGGTTATGGCGCTGAGGCGCCTGTCGTGAAACCCCAGCCCTACTAGTGGTGCAACGCGCAAGGAGTCATTAGACTCCTGCTCAGCGAAACCCGCCTCCTCCCCCTCCTCTGGCCCTACTCATAATGGCTGGAGATCTAGGTCAAGAAAGGGGGGGAAGGGGGATGGTTCCTACAGTGAGGTGCACTGCCTCACTTCCAGTACCCTGCGAGATTCGGAAGAGGTGCCCGATACCTTATTTGCACCCAGGCAAAGGTACCAGACCTTAAGTAAATATAGAGCTAATCTCGGTGTCGTAAAAGAGAAACATTATTTGATGTGCCAATGTCGCGCTGCTTCCAGGCCTTATCGGCGGCGACCCTCATCAAACCTTATGTAGATCACACCGTATACGGGTGTGTGTTATCATCAGCGCGATCAGATTCCACCGTTTAAGACCTATGCACATGGGAAAGCTTGCCGCTGCATACTATCTGCGAGAGATAGGATGAATGCGGAGCGAAGCAGATGGCGTCCACAGTGAGCACATTAGCTATTTTCGGACGTGCGGGTTGCGGCTTTAATTACTACCGCTCCTTGCCATCTCGGTTCGATGGCTAGATGTGCATACGGAGCAGCCAGCGACTATGGATACACTGCGGCAGAGAACAGCTGCAAGCTACGGAATTACTGAGCGAGCTTTTATGTTCTGCCTGCCGTCCCGGCGCGCCTGCATAAACATATTTCTCGGTCGAAAATTTGATCCTACATGACCCTGCAGCCGCACATGACAATGCATACACATGCCGCAATGCTGGGCTTCTCCAATGGGAACTATGGGCTAGGTCATAAACACTGCCAACAATGGGGATCGATGGGGGCTATCGGGCGTACACCACTAGACTGTCACTAAGAGTCAACAGAGCTTGCCACAAAGTCCACAAGACTTGGGGTATAGCGGGGAAGCACCCGCTTGATCGCCTCTCTGTTCCCTGGCGATACGGTGGTGCGCTTCCATAGCAATCGATTGGCCCCCTAGGGTAAGTGATGACCTCATCAACTCAGCTGTAAACAAAGCACTGACATGCGCGTACATTACGTCACGTGAAACACAAGTACAAAGAGGTTGAGTAACGGAAGTGACTAATCAAGTAGCTTGGATGATATCATAATGTTTGCAGGTACGCGATTAGAGATGGGACGCGCTTCAAAACGACGTCTACCCCTTATGCATGGTGCCGCAGGTCACAAAGTGAGCACTTCAATGATTACCTTATATATGATACAGTAGCGATGAATCGTTTCGCGAAAGATGACAAAACGGCAGCATCCTCGCTATTGCAAAGAAGAGTCTAGTGTCTGTGTTTGCAAAGACCTTCAGGCGGTTCTGTGCTGTGCTCGCAATTGAGTAAGCCTTGAGCAGCTCGTAAGCCTAACGGCAACTTGGAAGCTGACACTTTTACGCATTTGATAAGAGTCCGCCGAGTGCTGGCCTTCCGTAGATAGTATCTCTGACAATCCAAGCAGAACGAAGGCGCGACATATGCTTCATATCGCTGTCCTGAGTAAGAACGCTTTCGTGACATAACAGCTAGCTATATTTAGTTAAGACCAGCACGATCACAGATGTTCGGTGTTTCTCTACACTAGTCAGAAGCCCTCTAAATGCTACCCCAGATTTCTCTGCTGGCAATTTGCGCGATCAGCGAGACCGCTATTCAATATAAAAGTTGCGTTGTAGGGTCTATCCGCAGGACTTAAGCTCCTTGCAAGCTACCTCGCTTAGGTGAGACACTATGTGAAGTCGTAAGTACTTTGATCTTTGCATCTGGAAAACGCACGGAAGGCTCAGTACATGAGATGTTGAAATCTTACAACGGGTGCGGCGGAGGAGGTATCTCACGGTCGTACCGCAACCGGCACCCACGCCCTCCCGAAGTCGGCGGCTACCATAATGGCTTGGGAGTGTACCACTGGGGCAAGGTAGCGAAACTGACCATAGGCCGCGTGCCTAATTGTAAGTGGTTTTTTAGTAGTCATTACGAAAAAGAGCTGATTTTTCAACTTCGCATGTTGAGGCCGACTTTCACCAGGACAGCCAAACGGGGCACCTTTGCTCGATGCTATTCTTCGGGGAAGTCCGACGAGCTGAATAGACATTCAAAAATCATTACACAGCCGAAGTCGCAGGGTGCATCGCAGGCAATGCTTTACGCAACTGGTTTCAAGGACGATGATTTTGCCAAAGCCCAGGTTGGCGTTTCGAGCGTGTGGTGGAGCGGCAACCCGTGCAACGCGCATCTGCTTGACCTCAATTTCAAAATCAGCGAAGGCATCAAGAAGGCGGGCATGATGGCGATGCAGTTCAACACCATTGGAGTGAGCGACGGCATCTCGATGGGAACTAAGGGAATGCGCTATTCGCTCCAGTCGCGTGAGATCATAGCGGACTCGATCGAGACGCAGACGATGGCTGAGCACTACGACGCCAATATTTCTATTCCGGGATGCGACAAAAATATGCCAGGGACGCTGATGGCCATGGGGCGGTTCAATCGCCCCAGCATAATGGTATACGGTGGCACCATCATGCCCGGCCAAGGGACCTGTGGTGCCTCGAAGGGAGAGGTCATTGACATCGTCAGTGCGTTCCAGAGCTACGGACAGTACATCGGCGGCAACATAGATGAGGCGACACGATTCGACATTGTACGCAACGCTTGTCCTGGATCCGGCGCCTGCGGAGGTATGTACACCGCAAACACCATGGCGTCTGCTTCCGAGGTTTTGGGCATGTCCATTCCGGGATCTTCGAGTTTCCCGGCGATCTCGAAGGAGAAGGCGGACGAGTGCGCGCGTGCCGGCTTGGTGATCAAGAACTTGCTGGCGCTAGACCTCAAGCCCCGCGACATCATGACCAAAAAAGCATTCGAGAACGCCATTGCCTACATCATCGCAACCGGTGGCTCGACGAACGCTGTCCTTCATCTGATCGCGATCGCGCACTCCGTTGACATCGATCTGACAATTGATGATTTCCAGCGCATATCTGACTCGACGCCCCTTCTGGCCGACTTCAAGCCCTCTGGCAAGTACGTCATGGCCGACCTCCAGAAGTACGGCGGCACCCCGGCCGTCATCAAGTTCCTGATCAGCGAGGGTCTCATAGACGGTACTCAGATGACTGTTATGGGTAAGAGCCACTCGGAGACGCTGAAGGACCTACCCGGGCTTCCCGAGAACCAGCCCATTGTGCACAAAGTGTCGAATCCGATCAAGCCCAACGGCCATCTACAAATACTGCGGGGCTCTCTGGCGCCGGAAGGCGCCGTGGGAAAGATCACTGGCAAGGAGGGTCTTAGATTCGAGGGCAATGCTAAAGTGTATGACGATGAGGATAGCTTCATCGAGGCGCTCGAGAAGGGCGACATCAAGAAAGGAGAGAAGACGGTGGTCATAATACGCTACGAAGGTCCGAAGGGAGGACCGGGCATGCCCGAGATGCTGAAGCCGAGCTCTGCTATCATGGGCTACGGCCTTGGCAAGGACGTTGCGCTGCTTACCGACGGCCGCTTCTCTGGTGGCTCGCACGGGTTCCTGATCGGTCACATCACCCCGGAGGCGGCAGTCGGGGGCCCGATCGCGCTGGTCAAGAACGGCGACAAGATTATAATCGACAGTGAAAACAACAGCATCGACGTCATTGTATCTGAGAGCGAGCTGGCCGATCGCCGCAAATCCTGGAAGGCTCCGCAGCCGCGCTACAAGCGAGGCACTCTAGCGAAATACTCCACGCTCGTGTCTGACGCTTCTCATGGTTGCGTCACCGATAACTTCTAGGCAGTCTATGCTGTTTTAGAACACGTTTTTTAAAGTAAATACCAAACGAGCGATTGTGTACGACCTATTATTCGTGACAGTGAGAGGTAGCTTTCTGGCAATCGCGCTTTATGTGAAACCCAGCTTCTTCCAATCGCAGCATCTGCATAGTGAGAACAGGAACCGGGGTCAGGGTCGACCGACTATTTTCTTTTCATGATAGCGGCGGCTGCTAACGCAGTGCCGCTCGCGAGTGTGGCATTAGGCGAGAACGTCTACTTCGGCAGCAAAAACCTGCTAGTTTCATGGTGTGCAGGCTCAAATGTGCTGAGGGTGCTGCATTCGGTCACTGGCTGCATCAATGCCATGTGCGTGAAGGATGATGGAGCATCTCTCCTGGTAGGCACCGACAAGGGCGCACTCTGCGAGTTCGCTTTACCAAGTGGTGAGATGAGGACGCTCCATCAGTTTGAGCAAGCTATCACCTGTCTGTGCGCAGACTCCGAGAAACAGCGCTGGGCAGCAGGCTGCCTAGACGGTAGAATATATGTGTTCAGCGGTACTAGCACCGTGCCTTGCAAAACTGTACATTTCAAGGGCTACGCGCTCTGTGCCACATTTTGTGGACCGCTTCTAGTTGCGAGCGGGACTTGCAGCCAGATTATGTGCCACCACTTGGAGGAAGACACGAGCGCGATGGTCTCTGGCCACGAAAACTGGGTGAGATCGCTTAGCGTTCAGAAGGTGAGCGATAGCGAGTACCTTCTGGCTAGCGCCTCTCAAGAGAGATACATCAGAATTTGGAAGCTCTACACATCAGAGTCTGAGGCAGACGATGTTTTCAGCACGACGCAGCGCGTGGGGGCCTGGAGAATAGCTTTCGAAGCGCTTCTGATGGGTCACGACGACTGGGTGCTCAGCGTTGCGTGGGACCCGTTGAACTCGAAAAAACTCTTGAGCTCATCCGCAGACTCGTCCCTGATTGTTTGGGAGGCCGAGGAGTCCTCCGAGCTGTGGACTCCTGTCCATAGACTGGGAGATGTGTCCACTTGGGGTGCCTCCACGGCGACTGGCACATCGGGCGGGTTCTGGACCTGCATTTGGCTACCGAACTCGGTTGCCACAGTGACCAGGACTGGGTCGTGGCGGCTCTGGGAGCGTGACGAATGGGTGCCAAGGCCCGGGCCAACTGGCCATTTCCGCGAGACGACCGACGTTGCTTGGTTCAATGAGCAACTGCTGCTCTCGACATCGCTTGATCAAACCACCAGGATGTGGTTTGTTGTTGGACAAGAAGCGGAAAACACGGCCTTGAGAGAGGTTGGACGCCCTCAAATCCATGGCTACGACATGGTTGCAATTGGGGTGTTGAACGAAAGGGCGTTCGTGAGCGCCGGCGAGGAAAAGATCTTGCGAGTCTTTGAGCTACCAAGACAGGTGGCGGATCAGGTCGATGAATTGATGAACTCCTCCCAATACGCACAGGCTGAACTGTCTCAGGTGGCAGGCGTACCTGCGCTCGGATTGAGCAACAAGCCCGAGAGCGACGGTGCTGTCACCAAGATTCCCTCGGTCCCGCGTGAAGACCACCTCCAAAGACTGACCCTTTGGCCAGAAATTGACAAGCTTTACGGCCATGGGTATGAGATCAGCACTTTAGCTGTGTCCGAATCTCTGCGGACGGTTGTCTCCTGCTGCAGAGCGAACTCAGAGCAGCACGCCAAACTTCGATTTTACTCGTCCGACTCATGGCGCGAAGTAGGTAAGCCGGTGGGGGGACACTCTCTTACCGTTACTAGACTCAAGGTGTCGCCCAACGGCAGGAACGTGCTGAGCGTGGGGCGAGACCGCAAGTTCATGCTCGTGGACATAAGCTCCCACGAGGTCTTGCTTAATGTGCCCAAAGCTCACTCGAGAATCATCTGGGACTGCTGCTGGTGCGACGACGAGACGTTCATGACCGCGTCGCGCGACAGAAGCATCAAGAAGTGGAACACGAAGGGCGATCTTCTGAAGGAAGTCAAATTGGACAATCCAGTGACTGCGATCGACTATCGAGACGGGGTGGTGGCCGCCGGCGACGAAACAGGAAAAGTAACGTACTTGAGCGATGATCTCGATCCAAAATCGTCGGCGGACTTGTTCGGCAGGGTCAACAGAATATCCTTCAACAAGTCTCTCGTGGCGATTGCCACTGATCTCTTGGTCGCTGTCTTAGAAACCCCAAAATTTTCAAAAATAGAGCACCAATCAGGGGTGCAATAAAATGTGTACGCCTAGATAAGGTACCTCTGATCGACATAATTTTCACTTCTAAAACCCGCGAACAACAAGAAGCAATCTCATTAATTTATATATATCAAAAGGTGCCACCCCTATGACCGACGAAAGAAACTGTCCTCTTTATTCAGCCAGATCCAATGTGCCACTTGGAGAGCCACTGCAGTTTGTTGTAGTCTTCCAAGGGGCCAGTCATCCCAAATACAGTGTCCTTGAATAGGTACGCAACTCCCGCTGTAAGCAGAATGAAGAACCAGTGAGTGAGAGAACGGATCTTCCTGGGAACGAACCAGTCAATCAGGAAGGCGAACTCGAAAATTGCGAAATACAAGGCCGGCATGTAGTGGTGCAAATATGTGACGCGCGACATGACGATGAAAGGGATATAGTGCAGGAACCAGCCGAGGAATGGAAGGCCTCCGGCCACAACGAAATGCTCGAGAGAGTCCCATGTGAAGTCGGTGATCTGGCGCTGGAATCTGAGGATGTAGACGATGACGGCCGCAACGAAGAAGAACATGGCTCCGGTGGTCAACCACAGGGTCGTGGGCGTGCCAAGGAGATAATATCTCTGGTGATTCAGATCCCACCCGCACATGCGAAGACCGCGGTTGGCTATGGGCCACTGCCACCATTCGCTCGCAAGGTCGTCGAACTTGTCGGGATCGGGGACCAGAGCGTTGTTAGACTGCATTTGAGCCACGTTCAGGTGCACGAAGTCGCGCAAGAACTTGGACTTCGGCAGCTTGCGGTCGTAGGCCTCAGGCAAGCGCTCGTTCCAGTGCTGCTCGACGTTCCACCAAGTGTTCTTGTTTCTCTTGCTCGCGTTCGGCAGGCACACCACTTCGCCCTGGCGGAACCCCCATTCGGGAAGCGACGTTCCGTCGTTGCTGAGGTAGCAGCCCATCACCTCGTGGCGGAAGCGAACGCTGGTCGACAAAGGATGGATGAAATTAGGGTCCTCGTCTCCAAGAGACTCCGCGATTTCCACGATCCAGTTGTCCTTCTCGTCACCTATAGTATCATTACCGTAGCAGCTGACCTCCCAGGCGTGCTTGTTGACCGGCGCGTTGATCTCGTGCGAGTGCAGGTTGCGCCCGGTCATGAAGTGCATCAGGCGAACCTTGTCGCCATCGTTCAGCTTCCGTACCGGCTGGTTGTGGTTGTAAGGCTCCTCGAAGCGGGAATACTCGATAATCCACTCGTTGTTCGTGTCCATGTGCCCGTAGGTTGTCACCTGCTGTTGTTTGGAGCCCTCAGGGAACGTCTGCACATGCGAGTGCAGCAAGCCACCACCAAGGCCCTGGTTCTTGATTGATACACGCGAGCCATACGCAACATCGAGCGGCCCCAGATCGGTCTGCTCGCCCTCGAGGTTGGCTTTGAACAACGAGGACATCGTGGCAACGCCGTCTCCGGTCTTGTACAGCAGCATGAAGTGAATTTTGTAGCACGCAGCGAAGATAATGATGGGGACCACGATTAGCAGTGCGACGCGAGCAATTAGGTGGTAAACATACTTCGCATATGACAGCTTCTTGTCGCCGAGCTTGATCCAGAGGTCTGCCACGGTGTAAATACCCACAACAGCGGTCACGAACAAGCCGACCATCTTGACACTAGTGGTCAGGCCGAGGGAGGCCCCGGTCCAGGCCAGCCAGAAGAGCCACCAGAAAGTGAACGGCCTCGTGCGCTGATAATGGAACTTAACGAGGCCCAAGAACGTAGAAGTAGTGAAGAAAATGAGCATCGAGTCCAAAAGAATGAACCGCCCAAGCACGCTCAAGCTCTGCTCCAAAGCAACCATGGTCGAAACCAGCCAGACAGCAGGAAGGGACAGCCTGAGGGCCTTCGCCGTGTAGTAGGCCACGGGAACAGTCAAGATGCTGAACAAAGCGTTGAACTCTCGCATCTTGGAGTAATCCAAGTAATCTGGAAAGCGAGCGCCGCTTTCGAACGAGAAGCTGCCGTTGTAGCCAGCAACATATCCACTCAGGCCACACAGCATCTTTCCCAGAGGCGGATGAACGTCAAAATAGTACGTGTGGTTTAGGTAGAAGCTTCCGAACTTCCCAAAATGGGCTTCGTCCCACACGACGCGGTCACTGGCGCCGATTTTGTACAAGCGCATGAACGCGGCAGCCAGAGTGAAGAGGATGGGCCCAATGAACTTCTCCAGGAGAGCCCAATCGGATACGAGGCTCCCATCGATGGGTGCCTCTTTTGTCGACCCGGAGGGGACTCCCGACACTGAAATCTCTGAGCTCGCGGAGTGGCGCCGCTGAGAACCGCGCTGGCGAGCACGAGTCTTCTCGGACATTCTGCGAATAATGGTCTGAGCGCTTCTTCAGGTCACCAGCTCGATCTAGAGAAGTGTGAGAGAATACGTTCTGTGAGACCACTTAGGACGTGTCAGTGCGGGACGCTTCCGAGGGTTCGACCCTGACCCACCTGAGACGCGTCCACTTTAATAAGACTGGCTCTAATGCAGCTTTGACGGGAGGGAACAGCACCTCAGACTTCTGAGAGTGGGGCTGTCGCATCTATAGAGGTTAAGGCCCATCCCCATCATTGCGTATGCATAACTCATTCGAGCTCGAATGAGCCCAGATTTAGTCACACACACACACACACACACCGAAAAAGAATATTGTCACTAAGTATATATTGTTAGGAATAGTTGACGGAACCACACGACTGATGCCAAGCCCAACTTAATGTAAGGTGCAACCCTGGACTAGACAGACATGGCGCTCTTGGTGGCCTCCCAGGGCATGCTTCGGTAGCCATAGCCTTCCAGCTGCGGTTGCATATCAAAAGGCCTGGCATCGCCCTTTATCAGGCCGTGGCTCAAGGACAGACTTTAAAAAGTTGCCAATTTAGCGATGAGAGGGCGCGATCCCTGCACAGCTCACACGACGAGGAGGGGGGATCCGAGGATACGGCTGCACATAGCCAACGCTTTCATAAGCACTGGCTACCCGCCGAAATATGGGGTAACGCAAGCCTTGTTCTGCCCACTCCCGGGTGAGCTAATATCAACGCCTCGGTATGTCGCGAGCAATCTACGGCGTACTGGGGGCCTCGTTCCTCTGGCCATGGAACGCAATGCTGACGGCGTCGAGTCTGGCGCGCTCCAAGCTTGCTGATGACCCGGGCCTGTTCGCAAGGTACTCGAGCATCATCATGATCATATCCACTGTTGCTTCTCTGGGGACGACGTCATATCTTGCGTATCATCCCCAAAATTACGGCCAGCGCGTTTCCTACGGCGAGATGTTCGTTGCCTTCTCGTTTTTGATTCTGGGCACGCTCATTGATCTGCAGAATGGCGTGCTGTGGCTCGTGTCGATGAGCATAATCACCGCCATCAGCAGCGTAGGCACTGCACTGGTCCAAAACGGCGTGCTAGCCATCACACAGCGAATCCCGGGGCCTGGGCACGCCCTGGCCGTCATGAACGGACAAGCCGTGGCCGGCGTCCTTCCTCCCATCTTGCCGCTTGTGATGGGCAGCCGTCTCCCAGCCTTGGCAGCGCCTCTGACGTACCTGAGCGTCAGTGTGCTATCAGGCTTTGCATACGTTCTGTTCAAGAGCAGATCCAACTTGAAAAACATACGGCTCGCCGAAGACACCTCCGAGACCATGGACGAGACCGCACCGTCGTGGGGAAAGCTCTGGCGCCTCCTAAACATGATCTGGTCCCCAGCCGTGTCGATTTTGCTGGCGTTCACCATATCGCTGAGCTATCCTGTGTTCGCCAACAACGTGGAATCGCAGCGCATTGCGACACAGATCTTCTCACCCTTGACGCATCTCATCTGGAACTCAGGAGATCTGTGCGGGCGACTGTCGTGCTCCGTGCCGCAGCTCCGCGCTCGAAACGACAGCTACATGATGGTCTACTCCGTCACGCGGTTTCTATTTATTATCGCTTTCATCGTCATATCGCGCTCTGGAAACCAGTCAGACGTGCTGTATTTGACTCTAATGTTCGCATATGGCTTCACTAGCGGCCATCTCGTCTCGAGCGCCATCGCCCGTGCTCCGGCTCTGGTTTCAGAGGACTTCCAGCCAGCCACAGGGGGGCTCATTGGACTGTTAATAGCCACCGGTCTACTTGCAGGCTCGCTCCTGTCTTTCGTAGTCGTTGCAGCACTTTAAGAATCTACATAATCCTGCCTCCATGCTTTGGCGTACACTTTTTTCCTCCCCTTTCCTCAACGATATACTTTCTGGTAGAGGCGAGCTCTTTCCCTGGGATCCGTGACGATCTCCTCGCCGGGCTCTTCCAGACCAAAAGAGCTGACTATGTTCTTGAAGAGCTGTTGGCAGTCGTGTGCTGAATCGGCGTCCATGAGCAGCCCCTTGTAGTTTCCTTGTACGAGCATATTAGACAGATGAATTACAGCGCCGCTGTCGACTCGGTAGGTATGCCCCTCGCCCTTGAAGGTCTGCCGGGGTGTCCAGAGCCCTTGGAGCTTCGACTCTAGTATCTGCCGCATGGCGACAGAGGTCTCCACGCCGGTATTGTGGGGCCCGAACGACCAGATGCTAGCCGCGTTGTGGCTTGCCCACACAGTGAAGAGTGACTGCGATTTCCCCTCATCGCCAAAGGACGCCTGATTCGCTCTGTAGAGCATGATCTCCACCTTCCACGGCTCAACGTATGTCGCGCCGAAATTCAAGAGATAGTCCTGGATGTCTGTGACCGTAGAGATGGATACGGTCGAGTACACGACGGACATTCCGCGGCTCGAATGAACGCCGGCTCCAAACGTTCAGCGAGGGTGGGCGAGGTTAGGCTAGCCTTCGTCAGTCTTGATGCGAAGCTAGGCGCAGCGCAGGGGCCCTTAGTCCTCATTGGAATAGAGACATTGAGCGCCTGCTCTCCACTGTGCGCAATGTACAGCGGTAAGGATAAAGTCGCCAGCAGCTAGGCTAAATAGTGGCCTGGCTAAGTGGTATGGCTAAGTGGATTGGCTCACTGGGCATGTGGCCTAGTGGTATGACTGACCATCGAGAGACCGCCTTCATTAGCTGCGCGCAGCCTAGAAAAGCTGCATAACAAGAGGAGGAGGAGGATATAAATAATGTACATTGTTTAGCCACATGCAGACTCTATTACGGTGTTGATGATGTCACTCTCTAGTCGCTGTCACTGTCGCTGCTACTTTCTTCCCCTGTATACTGGCCATGGCCGAAAATAGGGCCGACCTTGTCCTTCCACTGTGCAAACCAGGTGTTCGCGGACTCTTTGACGGCTCCCTTTTTCAGCTCCGCAAGCTTCCAGGCATCTTGCAGCACGCTCAACCCCTCGAGAAGGGTTTCGGAATCGGAGAACGTCAAGCCGTTTTCGGGCTTCACGAGCTCTTTCAGCGCGGCATAGTTCATCGCCAAGACCGGGAGCCCCGCGCCGAACATGTCTACGACTTTCATTGGCAAGTCGAACCCAGAACTTGACTTATGCAGCGAGATTCCCAGGTCGCAGCATCCCAGGAGCTCGTGATAGTCTTCGTATGGCAACCACGCAGTGTGGACCTCTGCATTTGGCAGCTTCCTCGTCTTCAGATCCTCGAGAAACGCCTCCTTCAGAGGGCCCTTTCCGGTCACGATACACGTGAGTTTCGGTCCTTCTCTATACTTCTCCAAGGCGTCTAGCAGCATTCCTATATCTTCGTCAGGTGTATACGACGTAGACGTGACAATCCACGCGGAATTGGGGTCATAAGAAAACTTCTTTCGCGATCCCATTCTGTCCTTGACTAGCCGTTGACGGAAGGGGCGATCGTAGAGAGGGACTATACGCTTGGGGTTGACTTTCATGTCCATTTTCAAGACCATCCCTAAGCGAACAGAGACGCACAGGTGAAGGTAAGCGATGCGGCCAAAAATGATTTCGTACGCTCTGTAAAGCCTCACGAGCCATCCCTTTTGCGCAAGCGCCAGAATCGAGTAGCCCAGATTGTGCCAGTCAATGACGAGTTTACAACCAGGGATAGTCCAGAGGGTCACAAAACGAGCCACACCCAGAGTGGGGATTGAGGGCGGATTCTGGACCAGAACCACTGTGGGGTCGCTAGCTTTTAGCGCTTTGTACAATGTCCAATGCTCCTTGACAACCCGCTTCAACGCGTACAGAAGGTAGCTGGAGTTGCCTGCAGGCCGCTTCACCTGCTTCAAGGGCACAACATTGATGAGCTCGTGCCGCGAAACTTCCCTCATGAGCTCGCTATCAGCGTATCCTATCAGATCCACGGGACATCCGATCTGGGCAATGCTAAGTGCATGGAAGCACATTCGAGGCGAATGCCCCACATCACCCAGCACAACGACGGCAGCTTTCCTATCTAACCTTTCTCTGGGCTGCAAATACCAAAGAAGGAAGGAAATGAGGATATAGACCACTGTTATGCATCCCAGAGCCGTCGCCAGCGGATTCATTGCAATAGTGGCCAAATATGCGTGTTGGGGGAATGGGTCAAGGGCAGCTCAAATCCTAAATTGGCCGGTGGTGGCGGATTTGGACGACGCTACAAGGCTTCGGGATCCAGGGCCAAAAGGCTAGGACCGACGAAAAGAGGAAGATGGCGCTTCTGTGTAAAGTGAGGGAACTCGCGCCGTCAGTAAAAGTTTGCATTCCGTCTTGTTCAAACTAGGGCATTCCCACTAATTTTCGTAGATTCCCATTCTATGTGCACAAACATATATACATCTATTGTTTCTTTTTATACTCCTCCATAAGCTGGCGTTGCAAAGGAACTGGCGCCGGCTCGTACTTGCCGAACTCCAGAGAAAACTCACCTTTGCCCTGAGTAGCTGCGCGCAGTGTGGTCGCAAAGCCGAACATGTTGTTCAGGGAGCATTCGGCGTAGATGGTGAACTCGTCGGAGCCCACTTCCGTGTCATTGATCATCGCTTCGCGCTTGTTCAACAAGCCAATCACTGCGCTCTGGAACTCGGCGGGAGCCGTCACCGAGACGTTCATAATTGGCTCCAGGACCACGGGCGCAGCCTTGAGAAACGCCTCCTTGAATGCATTGATCGTTGCCGTTCGGAACGCAAATTCAGAACTGTCAACCTCGTGCGTGTTACCGTCGTTGATGAGCATCTTCACACCGAGCACCCTTTGACCAGTCAGCGGGCCGCGCATCACGGCGTCCTGGAATCCCTTTTCACAGGCTACAAGGAACTTCTCGCTGATCTTGCCGCCGATCACAGCAGTCTCAAACTCGTTCACGTCCTTCTGACCAGACGGGCCAAACTCGCCAATGACCTTGGCGTACTGACCAGCGCCACCGCTCTGGCGCTTGTGCAGATAATCGAACGTGGACGGGGCAGTGACCGTCTCGCGGTAGGCGACCTGCGGCTTACCAGTTACGCACTCGACGTTGTACTCGCGGCGAATCCGCTCCACATATATCTCGAGATGAAGCTCACCCATGCCACTAATGACAGTTTCTTTGGACTCAGCGTCGTATCTCACCCTGAACGTCGGATCCTCTTTCTGGAACCTGTTGATGGCCTTCGAGAAATTCTGAGAGTCGCGAGATTTGGGAGCAATCGAGAGAGAAATGACTGGTTCGGGAACGTACATGGAGGACATGGTCAGCTTGTCGCCCACAGTGAAGGAGTCTCCTGAAGAACAGTCGATTCCAAACGTGGCGCAGATCTCACCGGCCTGTGCTTCCTCGACGTCCTCCATCTCCTCTGAGTGCATCCGCACGAGGCGGGCGAGCTTCACTTTCTTGCCAGTGCGTACGTTCATCATTTGCATGCCCTTGCGCATCTTTCCCTGGTACACCCTGATGTAGGTCAGTTGGCCAAAGCGGCCCTCCTCCAGCTTGAAAGCCAGGCCCAGGAAAGGCTCCGTGGAGCAAGAGCTGAGCACAATAGGCAGCTCGCCCTTGCTCGGGTCAGAAATGTCAAGCCCAGTGTTCATGACCTCAGACGGATCGGGCAGGTAGTCACATACAGCATCCAGCACTGGCTGGATTCCTCTGTTGGCTAGCGCTGAGCCCATCAATACAGGCGTGAACTGGCGCGCAATCGTCGCGCGACGGATAGCAGCGACGATCTCGGCCGGATTGGGCTCCTTCTCTTCAAGGAAAATGGAGGCAATCTCATCATCCACATCCGCTAAAGTCTCGATGAGCTCCTGGCGCTTCTCCGCAACAAGTTCCTTCAAATCTTCAGGGACGGGTCGCACATCGATCTCTTCTCCCTGCGATCCTACGTTGTAGAGGGCTCGCTGGTGAATCAAATCAACGACACCCGCGAGCTCGTCTTCATGGCCAATAGGCACCTGGACGGCGGCCGCAGACATCTTCAGCTTCGCGCGAATCTGATCGACAGCGCGCCAAGGATTGGCCCCCATGCGGTCCATCTTGTTGATGAATGTAACGCGAGGAACGTTGTAGCGGCGCATCTGGCGATCCACAGTCACAGTTTGAGACTGAACACCACTGACAGCGCATACAACCAGGACGGCGCCATCCAGGACTCGCAGCGCTCGCTCCACCTCGATGGTGAAGTCGATATGTCCCGGCGTGTCGATAAGGTTGAACTTGTAGTCGGCCACCTCTCCACTGGCGACATCCTTCTTTTTCCAGTCGCAGAACGTTGCGGCACTCTGAATCGTGATGCCCTTCTCTCGTTCGAGGGCCATGGAGTCCATTTTGGCCCCTACATTGTCGCGCCCTCTCACTTCATGGATGGCTTTTATCCGTCCGGTATAGAAGAGAACGCGCTCTGTGAAGGTCGTCTTACCAGAATCAATGTGCGCAGAAATACCTATGTTACGCATTCGATTCAGACGCTTGATTTCGGCTTCAGAAAGGCCATCGCGGAGGGTCGCAAGGACTTTCTTCTCGTCCTCATACGTCTCCACATGCTCGAAGCTGTGAACTTTCCGAGTACATGGACTTTTGATGATCTGCCGTGGGGCCAAGCCACGGGCCGTCCTGCAAGCTCGCTGCAGCCACATCGTGCTTGACAATATTTTCGCCGTGCTCGAAGCCACTATTCTTCCACTGAGTGCCCCTACCCTGAAACTTTCTTCCGCGCGCGATGTCTCCCAGCTGAAAGTTTCGTTTCAGCCGCGATGAGAAAAAAAAAAAAATTGGCTACGCCTGTAGCTGAGGGAATAGGGCGGCCATAGCACAGAGCCACTGAAGGCAGCCAAGCAATAATTTACAAAAGACATATATTTCGTGCATAGATATAAGATATACAAAGCGTGTCTTCAACAGCCAATAGTCGAGGGGTCACATTTCGTCCTTTTGAAGCTACGAGCTCCGTACAAAAATGGTGTGAAAATGGCACGATACCATCTTAGACATCAGTGTTGTGAGTGAGAAAGCCTCGATACAAGCTAGCAGGGTGCTCGAGGTAGCTTTGGGTTACTACACTGAGAATGTCAAGGTCACAAAAACATTTGCCGTCACACCGCTTTTGATCCGTTCCACTCCGATAAATATTGAAGATAATTTGCTGCTAACATGCTGTTCGAGAATCGCGTCCAAATGAAAATATTAGTTCACATGCTGTCTGTCTTACATTTATGCGGCTAGGCTTTTACGCTGTGGCTCAGTCCCAGTACCTACGGCAGGCCGTCGGTAAAACATCCGGCCCTCGCGCCCTAACCCTATACTTAAATCCCCCGGAAACTAGTGCTGTTAAAAATATGGCCGGATGGTATATAGACGACAACAGACGACCGTGGAAGAGCCCTAAAAAGGTGGTACATCCCGAGGGCTACGCACGACGCGCCCCCTAGACATTGTTAGCCCCAGTGCAGTTTTTCCAGCTGTTTGGAGTCTATGATATATTATTTTGCGACGACATCTTTGGACCAGCGAGACTGCGAATGGTAAGACCTCTAGATCAGCATGCATCGCCCCTCATGCCGTGTAGCCTTCCTGTGGCCTGTCTTGAACACGTGAGATGCGCGTGTTTAACTGTCTTTGCAGCTGAAGCTAATTCTGATGACAAAATCGCGCCTTTCCAGGAGAAGGGTGCATATGTCAAAAGAAGTCATTTAGTTTCCAAGAACTATAAAAGACCAGATCCTTACTCTATCCAGCTAAAAATACAATCAGCAAGACTTGAGAACAGTCTAAATGAGGCTACCGAAAATTGCGCTTGAAGCGTATTAATACAAATTTTTACGGGGGCTCAAAGTCGCACCGTTTAGTGAGACCCTACCTCCGAGATAGTTCGTGGAAAGGGCTCGACGGCGAGATACATGTCACCTAAGCCTAACAGTGAAAATCTCTGTGAGATTCAGATGAGCCGCGAAGGTATTTATATAGCTCCCGAAATGAACCGAGAAATATACCACTGATCAGCTATCTTTGTCCTGTCCCCCGTCTTTTGGCAAAATTGCTCACTCTCCTTATCGTCGCAATAATTGATGGGTGCCGAGTCGGATCAGAAGTCGGCCCAGAAGGGGTCTGAGGTCAAGATGCAGGTCTCTGAGCGATTCACAGATCCCCGCTATTTCGCCAAAAACCCCAAGCTTGAGTACGCTTTCATTGTCTCCATTCTTTTGGGTCAAATTTTCACTCAAGCGGCCTCGAACGCCGCGCTCCCGCTGTTGCAAGTACTAGGGAACTACTACAAAAGTGACTCAACGGAGAAAACCTGGTACATGTCCAGTTTCTCCCTCGCTCAAGGCACACTCATCTTGGTCAGCGGTCGGATTGGCGATGTTTATGGTCTAAGAGCGACCATTCTTGGTGGCTACATTTGGACCTTTATATGGAGCCTTTGTTGCGGATTTGCATCTTATATCACGGATAACGCGAATTTCTTCATCGTTTCGCGCGCCATGACTGGCGCCGGCTTGGCATTCGTGCTTCCAAATGTGATGGGTGCGACTGGAAGGGTCTATCGAGCAGGAACCCGTCGGAAGCACATGGTGTTCAGTCTGATTGGCTTGAGTGCCCCCCTAGGTGGCGGCCTTGGCCCTATCTTCGACGGTCTCATCGCAACCTTGACACCGCACTGGGAGTGGGCCTTTTACCACTACGCGATCGGGGTTGCCATTGCAACTGCTCTTGCTTGGTGGTCTGTTCCCTATATAACGCCACACCGGAAAGAAGATCCGAACGTGAGTGTTGACTGGATTGGCTGCGGTCTGGGGGTCACATCCCTGGTTCTGTTCAACTTTGCTTGGAACGACGCTCCATTGGTCGGCTGGGACACTCCGTATATACTGGTTCTTCTCATCCTTGGGCTTTTGATGCTGGTGGTCTTCTTCTGGTACGAGAACAAGTACCCTGACAACCCGCTATTCCCGCGACAAGTGCTCAGAGATACAAAGATGATGCTCACTCTTCTAACGCTGCTGCTTAGTTGGGGATCTTTCGGGATTCTTTTCTTCAGGTTTTTCGTCTTCGTTGAAGAACTTCGACACTACTCTCCTCTAGCCGCTGGAGCTACTATGACACCTGTGATCATAAGTGGTATGACCGCGGCGCTTGTGTGTGGTCTTCTGATCTCACGGGTGAGAGTTCAGTATCTGCTCGTCGTTTCAATGCTCATGTTCATGGCAAGCGATATAATGATGATTACAATGCCGGTGCATGAAACTTTCTTTCGGCAAAGCATGGGAATGTGGATCCTAGGCGTTTGGGGGATGGACTGGAGCTTCCCTGCCGGATCAATCATACTGAGCGATGAGCTGCCACCCAAACTTCAAGGCATGGCAGGAAGCTTACTGACAACCATGGTAATGTATGGGATGTCGCTATTCCTAGGAATTGCGGGCACAGTCGAGAGTGAAATTCTGAAAAGAAGACCAGGTGACACCTTAGCGGCCACAAGGGGCTGCATGGAGTTTGCTTTGGGGTTGAGCTCAGCTGCGGTAGTGGTGGCAGTGATCGTTGCAATTATGACAATGCACAAAAATCGCCACGAGCAACAACAAGCCAAGCTTGTCCAGCAGCAAATTGACATGAACAGCAACGCTCTGGACACGTCGTCCGCAGCCTCAACTAATGATAGCGAGCATCTCGACTCGGATATTGAGAAGAAGCAGAGTGATCTTTCGCACGCTCAGGAATTGATGGCTTAAGGGTAAAATGGCGGCGGAATGCCACAAAAGGCAGTTTATTTATTTATTTTAGCTTTATAGCTTTGCGATCGATTTATCTCGTGGTACAACTGCGAATTCGCGTTCGGCTAGTACCAGGCCTTGAATGCAAACCTCGACAAGCCATCGAGATAGCGGTAGAGGTCACGTTACATGATCTAAGGCCCCGATCACCATATGTACCTTACGCCTCCGAATAACGGGGCAGATATACTTCAGTAGATAACTGCGAGGTGTGGATCCACCGTTTATAGTGGTCTTGAGAGCCATGTCGGCCGCCTCGCCCTCCGAGCGCGATAGTCTTTTGCCGGCAGATGATCCCCGTCGTCATCTAGGAGTGGTCTCGGCTGTCTTCCTCATACTCAATCGAATGATTGGAACCGGGATTTTTTCGATCCCGAGCTCAATTTACCAACTCACTGGCAACGTCGGCTATACCTTGACACTTTGGGTGGTCGGCGGTCTTCTATCAGCATGCGGCTTCTCAGTGTACTTGGAATACGGTTTACAAATGCCTCACAGTGGCGGGGAGAAGAATTACCTCGAACGCGTTTACTACTGGCCCCCAAGATTGGCGCTAACGATATTTTCACTGTGTGCTGTCGTTCTGAGTTTCAGCACGTCGAATAGCTACGCATTTGGTAACTACCTGCAGTTGAGCTTGGGATATGAGCCTCAGGAGTTTGCGACAAAGTGGATCGCTATCACGGCTGTGGGATTGATTTGCTTTACTCATGCCAGATTTCCCCGTCTTGGGCGCGTCGCGTTCAACTCACTGGGGCTCATTAAGGTGATCGTTCTCGCTGGAATAGCAGCTTGCGGGCCGCTTCTAGCTTTGGGAATGATTAAGTATGATGGAGGGGAGATCGCAAGACATAACTTTGGATCAGGGCTATGGAAAAATGATGGATTTGGCGGAGGAGCCTACGATTTTAGTGTGGCGCTCCTTCGTATCTCATATTCATACAGAGGATGGGAAACTTGTAACATGGTCATGGGAGAGGTCAAAGACCCCAAGCGCACCGTTATTCGAGCAGGCTTGATTGCCCTGATTGGGATCACGACGCTCTATTCAATGTGCACCTTGGCGTACTTTATGGTCATTCCAAAAGAGGAGATCGCTGCATCAGGCGTCGTTGTGGCCGGCGTATTTTTGTTGAAACTCTTTGGGGAGTCCGCATCGACTAGACTGCTACCGCTTGCAATTTGTCTGTCTAACTTGGGCAATATCTTAGTGGTAACTTACGCGGCAAGCAGAGTTACGCAGGAGGTCGGACGGCACCACATTTTACCAGCATCGCACATACTCGGATCTGACAAGCCCTGGGGGACCCCTGTGGCCGGCCTCCTTCTCCACTTCTTGATGACCATATTGACACTTACCTTGCCTCCTCAAGGGGACGTGTACAACTTTGTGATTGACGCGAGCACCTATCCGGTTACAATCTTTGCCCTGGCCATCACAGTGGGGCTCATTGCAGTGCATAGAAACCCCAGCAAATGGCACTGGCAAATAGATCGCGGCTATTCAGCACCCCAATTCTTTGTCATTGTGTTTTTATTCGCCAATTTAGTCATGATCATTTTCCCCTGGATCCCACCACCAACCCCAAAGGCGGGGTTGCCTTATTATGCATCGCCATTGACGGCGGTGGTTGTTCTGACGTTGGGTGCCGCATACTGGTATCTGCGGCGCGATCATATTATCTCTCAAGTTCCGCCCTCTGAAGAACTAACCTGGGCGGAGAACTATACAGACTTTTAATATTAAAATTTGTTTAATGGCTATTTTTACTAAACTCTAGGCAAATCTACAAATTCTCGCATGATTGGCATGCAGTGGGACAATGCATCGAGTGGGTGTGGGTATGTCTCATATAGTCATATCACAAGTGACTGTGCGCATGTCCTGTCTGTTTGAGTCTGCTTAGAAATTGAAAAATTGCATCCACAGAGTCATCCCCAACTGCTGTGCCGCGTATGCATTGGAGTCATGCTAAAACCCTTTAAATTTCTGCTCTCTGATTGCGAAAAACGACTCATAACCCATCGCCGTTCGCGTGGCTTCAATATAAATACTCCCTCTTCCCCCTGGGTGAGTCTCATATGAAATTCGCGCGTTCCCTTCTGAACCTCAAATCTGACTCTCTCCCTGCAAGTGAGTACTCAATGGGTAGCACTGACAAGCACCTGGAGGGTGCCGGCGCAGAGGCTCAACCCGTTGAGAGTGCTGAGACGGACTCCCTGGCGGATGAGATCGACGAGTCCCATCTTACTATGGTGTACCGTAAGCTAGACTTGAGAATCATACCTGCGCTTTGGGTTCTGTATTTCTTGAGTAGCTATGGTGGAGCCGCATACGGAAATGCGCTCACAATGAATTTCAAAGAGGGACACAGCATACCTCTGCACCTCAAGATGAACCACTCGGAGATTTCAACGGCAACGACACTAGACTACGTGGGCTACATTGTTTTCGATTTACCAATGAACCTTTGCTTCACGTTATTCACCCCGAAGGTCTGGATGAGCCGCATTATTATTACCATTGGTCTTGTCTATGCCTGCATTGCTGCGGTGACCAACGCCTCTGGAATGCAAGCAATTCGCTTCTTTACTGGTTTCGTTTCTGCGGGTATCTGGCCGGGAATGAGCTACTATGTTTCAAGCTTTTATCCTGACAACATGCTCTCGGCTCGAATTGGATACTACTTTACAGCCGCACAGATCTCGGCCGCTGTCGCAGGGCTTCTGGGCGCAGCTTTCCAGAAAATGGATGGCGTCAGGGGGATGACAGGATATCAGTGGAATTTTCTTATCTATGGTGTCATTACTGTCTTTGTTGGTGGCGTTCTCTACTTTTGGCTGCCTAATCGCCCTCGTGGGCAGGCAATCTGGCCACTTAGGCCTGAGGAGATTAAGTTGCACCGCGCAGACATCAAGAGGCACGGAATGGAAGATTCAAATGGCAGGTGGAACTGGCACGACTTCTTTCGTGTGCTCTTCGAGCCTCGTATTTTACCGCTGGTTTTGATGTATTTTGGCGTGGTCGGTGTTGGTATTGGTATCGAGAACTACGCGACCACGATCTTGCAGAAGATCAATCCCAACTGGTCTTCCATCACACTATCGCTTCTGACTGCGCCTATCTGGCTGTTTGATCTCGGGGGCATTTTAGTGATCACTCCTTTTGCCGATCGTTGGAGACAGAACCGTGGAATCATTTTCACCTTCAGTACTTCGATTATCATCTGCGGACTCTTTGTCTGTACTTATGCTCATGATGGTTGGTCCAAATGGGCAGGCCTCTTGCTCTGTGGTTTTGGACTAGGATCAACTGTTCCAATTACAATGGCTTGGGGTGCTGAGATCTTCAAAGAGCGCCATGGTGACTTGGGTGTCGCTATGTCTACAGCGTTGATCTCTGGTCTAGGAAATACCGGCTCTGTGACCACGACGTATGCGTTGTATTCAGGCTGGCCGGAGGATGCCAAGAATGGCTTCAGGGACTCGAACATGGTTATGGTGGCAATTTTGGGTATCTCAATGATCGCAGCTCTCTCGTGTACTTTGCTACGCTACGCACTGGGTGATTTTGGTGATAAAGGACTAATGGACGTGACCTTTCTCAGCTGGTTCAGAGGAAGAGCTACGCTACAACTTAATAGAAACTAGAGGTGCAATTGTAATCGTTTTGTATACAATGATTAAATTTTGAACAAAGATTCATGCGATGCGTTGAGTAATTTGTGTGAGTGATCTATTGCGAGCGATTGAGCGCCCACATGGAACATTTCTATGCAATGATAGCTCTCATAAGGCTCGACGACTGGTGGTCTTATCCATCTAAATAGTTTGAGAAAAGTTTAAGTCGGTTTTCTGCCAGAATTTCAAGGCATCTGGCGACACTGGGTCGATCATCAGGGTTTTCAACCAGAAGTTTCCTGATTAATTCATCGCCTAAGCATGAGAAATCTTCAGGGACTTTTGCTTCAATAATCTCTTCCGCGCCATTGAAAGGAGGCTCGCGGAACATGATGGTATAGAGGAGAATACCTAACGCCCACGCATCTTGAGGACGTCCCTCATACAGTTTTCCCTGTGCGATCTCGGGAGCGGCGTAATCGATTGTTCCCACAAATACGTCGAATGGGCCCTGTGAGACATAAGCAGCACTTCCGAAGTCGATCAGTTTTGTATTTCCCGCATTGTCCATGATGATGTTCTCGTCTTTCAAGTCTCGATGTGTGATTCCAAGTGAGTGAATATGCGCTACAGCACTGGCAATCTGCTGCCAAATCTGCAGGAGAAACTCGGGATTCGCATCGTTACTTTGCATTTCAATGAAGTCGAAAAGGTCTTGCGAAGGTGAACTACCGAAAGGAAGCATTTCTAGATGAAAACATCGGTCGTCCTCGAAAAAATCAATCATCTGAACTATATGTGGGTGAGGTGCGGCCCTCAGCTGATTCAGTATCCTGATCTCGTTGGGGATAGTGCCCAAAGCACGATCGCGGGACCACGTATCGACCAGAATCCTGTCTTTGAAAATAGACTTGAGAATAACCACATGTTGCTTTGAGGGCGTTCGAACAAGTCTTACTTCCCCATATGCGCCTCTGCCTAGTAGCTTTATGACTTCGAACCACTCAAATTCGAGAGATCGCCGATGCGCACCGACTTCAATGCTCAGGAGCTCTGAGTTTTCCGGCTCGCCTTTCACTGGTGGAGGAGAGGGTGTCGCTGAGACCGAAGGGAGTCTTGGCGTTTGCACTGGCGTCATTGGGGTATCTGGGGGGGTCATTGATTTCACCGAGAAAATCTTTGGTAGCAGATCCGGCATTGTGGGCGTAGAGCTATGTGAGTAGCTGATCCACACAACAGCCATCTCTGCATTGAGGACTCGGACCTGTAAGTCAATGCAGGTGTTCGAGTGTGGTTCCTGGTCCGGTGTCGATGTTGCAGCGGTCACTGCCAAAATGCATTTTCCCGCAGTGCGAGATGGGTTCGGAGAAGTGAACTCAGGCGCATCATATGGCATTCCCGCTAGATGCCTAAAGTAGTGCTCCGGGATGACGATCCCCGGTCTATTGAGAAACTGTTTGATCTCTGGTATAAATAGCTCAAATTGAGGAACAAAATAGCTGAATTTGCGGCCCGATATGTCTTCCGTGAGACCGGTCATGGCCCTCAAGGCTGCCTTGTTGTAATCTATGATCGTCATGGATGCCAAGTTGAGTACGACGGCAGCTCCTATTGCTTGAGGAGCCCAGCAGCGGTTGCCACCATAGAGTATTACGTTTCCGTCAGCAGACAGGTGACGGCCAATTCCTTCAGACAGATCGGGAAGAATTTTCGGCGACGCAGTGGGGTAGTTGGGGATCTCCTCGACTGTCCACATGAAAACGCCATTGTCTAGCTCTTCCACCCAAACGCTCATGAGCTGGCCATTAATCTCAACCAGATCGCCACACAGCTTGACGCGCGCCGAAGACACCGCGCATGATGCAAGTTTGGCCGACAGCCACTGCGCTTGGTACGACGCGACGAAATCCAAAAAGCTGCGTTTGTGAGCATCGTGGAAGTTTATGCCTGTAATCATGCATGCAATGTCATTGAGCGTCCGAATGTAGTAGGGATGGGATGCGCTCGTAGCGAAGACCGCCTGCGTGTTTGTTTGGGCTTTCATGCCAGCTTGCAAGGGGGTGGGTATTCCCTCTTGTTGCTGCCCATTGGACAGATTACCTTGAGACGGTTTTCGTGTTTGCATCGTCTGCATCATCTCAGAATTATTGAGGACCATTGAGCTGGCTCTTCGCAGCATTGAAGGTGGTCTCGTTGGCGGGCGCGAGAGGTCACTATTATTGCTTGGCCTTCTCAAGGGAGGATCTTGAGATAGACTCATGGTGGTGCTAATATTTTCTGGCGATAGGTCCAGGTATGGAACAGTCAGGAACTCGAGCATCTCCTCATTAGTTTGTCTGATATGGTCATCGAGGGGAATAGATATCCTATGCTCGCGTGTGCCGGAAGTTTTGGCGAGATTGCCCAAGATACGAGACAAACCTGCCTCACTGAGGGTGCCCAAGTCCAGGGACTGCATGCTGTGCTGCATCGCTGACAAGCGCGTGCTGAGTAGTGAACCCGTCGTCTGTTTGTATGTGAATGAATAGAGGGAGGTGGCAATCTTTTCGCCTACCTTGTTTTGACTGTTACAAACAGGCCTCACCTCGTTTCGCACACGACCGCGATTCTTAAATTGAAAACTCAAAGATGTGCCTTCATCGTCAGAGCTAAAATTTTCGACCCGACCGGCCATACCGTGGGAATTGCTTAGTTTTGGTAGCGAGTACCACTCTTAGCGCCAAGCCAAGAGATATAGAATGTGATGCTGAAGCCGAGCGGAAAGCCGTGTCGAGCCCTATCACGTGTATCGGCTGAGTCTGCCGCAGCTATAGTGCTTTTACCGAGACATTATCGCATGATCATAGGAGGACAAAACCTCGGAGCATGTGAGCCGCGGACGAGATCCATTAATTTTGGCCTGCGCCAGATACTGGTTGCGTCAATATTGCGGGAAGGAGCCACTCCAAAGTCCCTGAATCTTGGTGTTCGGCGTGAGAGACTTTAGGGTCAGCGAAACGGTACACCCGCCTGCGTTCAGCTTAGAATGAGTCGGAGAGAAAGAGCTAGATGAAAGTGAAGGGCACTAGATCTATGAACGTAGAAATGCACATGTCAAAAACCTTACGATGAGATTATTTACTCATACGCCTCTCTTTATAGCCCCAAACTTGATCCCTGCTGCAGATAACACTCTTTGTTCAGGGGTGGTGCGAAGACGTGCACTACCGGCTGTGTTACCTTGTTATTAATATAAGGAGAACGCACTCTAGTGAGACGCGCGCATAGAGTCTGGGTGAAGATGGCCCGGGGAAGGGCAAAGCTAAGGCGTGGGCGAGCGCGCCGTTCTGCCTAGTCGTATAGCTTACGAATAAAAGTCTCACATCTCCCGAGTGCGACTGTCCTGCGCGAGATCATCCAATAGTTGGTGCTCTAGATGAGTAAGGGCTAAAATATCCCACCCCTAACATCCCTAACTTCCCTCACTATATCACACTCCATCAAAGTTAAGACAGACGAGCAAACGTGATTAGGATTTACATGATTAGGACCTTGCTGAAGACCCGTGGCAGCAGCAGCTCTCTTCTCCGATTTGCGTCCAGCGCGACCCCGTCGGCCACCGCGACGACGGCCTCGACTCCGATTTCCACTCCTACATTGCGGAAGCTCGAGAGTCGGTGGGAGAAGATGACCGAGGAAGATAGGGACGAAGTCATCAGCCTGCTTGGCGAGCGCCAGAAGGCTGACTGGCGTGAGCTCACGCCGCTGGAGAAGAAGGCTGCGTGGTACGTCTCATACGGCGAGTGGGGCCCGCGGCGCCCGGTCCACGGAAAGGGCGATGTCCAGCGCATCATCATCGGCACTCTCCTTGGCGTCGGCGCCTCCCTAGCGCTCTTCACTCTCATTCGTGCGTTCATGCCTGAGAAGCCGAAGACGATGTCTAAGGAGTGGCAGCAGGCCTCCAACGACCAGCTCGAGGAGATCAACGCTGAGCCGTTCACCGGATTCAACCAGATCCAGTCCCCGTTGCGCGGTGTCTCCGCTGACGATGAGGACGAGGATGACGAGTAAACCGCGCTATAGCAGTTGCCAGGTTGACCGCAGTATCGTGCCGGCTTAAAAATACGGGCAGGCTCAAAGAAAAAAAAAATAACCGACCTCCGTCTTTAGAGGGGACCTGAGCCCTGTAATGATTTTACTGTAGTTATTTATACGTGAGTTCTTACGAGCGGCAAAAGCCGGTCGAACACGAATATCAACGTTTTTAAAGTACCAACAACGAGGTCTACTTCAGGACCGGCCTGCGGCGCACACTCGCTCGTCGCTTGCTTTTGCAGCGATCGGGGATTTCCATATATACATTAATGCCGCCGAAGGGATGTGCATTAGTGCGGCAGCAGAATCAGGCCGGAACCTGGCCAGAACCTGGCCAAATCTCTGCTCATAATAGCCATGTAAGCAGTAGTGCAAAAGATGCTTGGTAGGGTCGGCGTTTGCAACCCTGCGACTGGACGATGCGGCTGAATGATGCGGCCTCAGAAGTTGGCGCTAGAAAATGTCTGGAGTAGCTAAGCGCTGCAACCGCCGCGCGCATCAACGTCGAGGACCCCTATGAGACCTCATAATGCTTGAAGTCAGGGTCACTCGGGACGTCCAAGAGCTTCAGCAGGCCTGTGGCAACATCGTAAACTAGCCCGTGCACCTGCACGCCGCGTTTTCGAACGTGATCCTGCACTATGTCGTTGGTCTTGACATTATAGACTTGCTCGACCACATTGAGCTCAACAAGCTTCCGCTCCTTCTCTTTTGGGTCCTTGATCTTGTCCAGAACGTCGCTGTACTTGGCGCGGACGTCACGAAGGTTGCGCAACCAAGCCTCGAGGGAGCCGCCGAGCCTCTGGTTTTCCAGGACGGTCTGCACTCCTTTGCAGCATGTATGTCCACAAACAACAATATGCTGGCAGCCGACGGTCTCCAGAGCAAGCTGGATGATGGACTGGCTGCTGGGATCGCAGTTGGGCACTAGGTTTGCAACGTTGCGATGAACGAAGACTTCTCCTGGGAGAAGATCGAGGGCTTGTTCGCTGATGCGCGAATCGGCGCAACCGATCCATAGAATAGACGGTGCCTGGCCCCTGCCATTGGCAGCAAACAGGCCAGGATGCTGAGAGTCCATCGATTTGGCCCATTGTACATTGCGAGCCAGCAGTGACTCGATCTTGTCAGTGGGTGCGAACCTAAACTTGAAAGAACTAGGCATCGTACCGGATTAATACAGAGAGATTCTCGACGCTGGCGATCGAATCGAGCGGAGGGACTTTTTCTGCTCTTATATGGTAAGAAGAAGAAAGCCCAGGGGGGGTTCTATCAACCCCTAAGATATTGTGCGCACCCAGACGGAGGTGATCTGCATTAGTGGTGGCACGGCCGAGCTAATTATCCAAGCCGTTGGGTTTTTTTTTCGTTCCGCGCCCTATCTCTGACGCACAACTCTGCACCAATTGATGCAAGCCCGCCAGCCATTGACACATACCGGGAGAAACAGACTATCTTGCCCTTACCTCGTGTTGTCAGCATAGACAAGGTCACCTTCATTTGCGCGGCGCGCAGCTGGCGACGCCGTAAAATTTTTCTCGGGATCCCTCGAGGCGATCGATGAGATTGATCATGCGTGTGGTCCCGTCCGGATTTTCTGGAGGCCTCAGGCTTTCAGAGGCGAGGACGCAGACTCCTTCGCGAGATCGAGGCACCCGCCGACCACCAGATCTCACACTATCTTGGGCTGCATCAGATCGAGAATCTTGCATATTTCAGTGCCCTGGGGTAGGGGCTTCCTGCCACTATTCTATTGTGTCATATTGGCCGTGCGTTGTTGAACTGAGAAACCCTCAGCAATCAGCCGAAGGCGAGTAGTTAGGGGAGCTGGCCACCATGGCTCCGCGGTGCGTGACTTACTTTGCCCCGCTTATCGCGCGTCGCGACGCGGTCTGACGACAAATTTACACCAACTCGAGCGGCGCTGATGCGTCTGCCAGCCCAAGCTCTCTCATCAGCGAGTCAGCAGCGCATCGGATGGGCCGTGCCGCTTCCCTCATATTACGTGGGTAGTGAATTAATCAGGTGTCATGTCGAGTAAATATTGACCAGGTAGTGTGCTCGGCATGCGTTGGGGGAGCCGTTAGCTTGCTGAGCTTTCAAATAGTTTGCTTGCCTCCTCCAATCGCATAGCGTATCTAAGATAGGTCAAGCCTTACATTCAATATCTACCAGAAATTAGCCAGCGTTTCTGACTTCTTTTCAGTCGCTAAGCGCTCGTGGTTTAGATAGACGTTGAATGCACGCACGCAGCAGAAGTCGTCGAGACAGGGGGCGCGTTTTTGTACTTCCATAGATTTGTTAGACCCCTCTGCGCACGGACTCGAAGAGCCAGGCGTCGGCTGAGGCTTGTCTGCCAGGAAGGCAGCACAAACGCGAGCTGAGCGAGGGGCCACACGAAGAGACGGCCCCGACCTCAACGCGTGCGTAGCGGAAGGGCAGGTGGTCGCAAGGCTGTTCATGAAAGGAGACGCAAAGTAAGTCTATATATATTGTAACTGTGCTGAGTGCATAATCGAAGTTTCTGGTGTGTTGTGTTAGCATGCTGATCAGTGTTAAAAAGCTCATGTTGTTTTTGATCCACACGGTTATTCAGGTGAAGAAATTCAATACGCATCCTCTCATACATACCATTTGTGGAAACGTCGTTTGCGTTAATCTGTGTGTGTTTCAGGAGGCACTGCTAGCCTGCCGGCCCAACGAGCTGTGGGCGCACAGCCGTTAGATAGATGCTTAAGTTTTTTTTTTCCTCACGCTTTTTTTTGGGGGGTTTCCTGTTCCTTTGACCTAGCCCATGTCGCGTTTCTAGTCAGCCATACACACCTTGGCGAAAGTATGCGGACGAGGCGGCTATGAATTTGATAGCGCACGAGGAATTGCCTCTCGTGTGCGCAAAATGCCTGGGCCCACGCGCGCAAAGCCGGCTAACAAGGGATTCGGCAGGGTCTGAGTGCCGCTTGTGTGCGAAGCCGTATCCATCTTTTCGCTGGAAAGTCTCCGCCCTGCAGCTGACGCGACAAACAACGATTTGTGCGGCGTGCGCGCGCAAGCTGAACGCATGCCAGAGCTGTGTTCTGGATCTGGAATTCCGTATCTCACTAAAGCTGCGCGACGCCGCGCTTCGGATCATGGAGGAGGAGGGCGGGTCGGCCGAGAACGCGCCGGCGGTTCTCGCGGCTGTCAGAGAGGCTTTTCTCGGCTGCAACGAGACATCGGCCAGCTCAGCCCGCCAGCATCGGGCGCAAACGCTGGAAGAAACGGTTCGAGCCTTCCCGCTGGCGGCGGCCCGGCCCCCAGACTGCCGAACGCTCTGCGTCTACGGAATCGAGGAGGACCTGGCGGAAGATGCGCTGCGCTCGTTTTTCCACGCTTCCATCGAGCGGGTGGACTATGTGCCAGCTGGGAGATATGCGTTTTTCGAGTTTACATCTGACGAGGATCTGCCCGACTTGGGCGATGGTTTCTCAGCCGTCCTTGACGGGCGTCGCCTCCAGTTTGCGTGGGGCGAGCGCGTGCCCGTTCCGCGCGGTATGCAACGCGCCGTGGGCGCAGTTGTCCGCGCCTATCTGCGACAGACTGCGCCCAATTCGTAGCGCCGGTCCGCGGTGCGGATGCCTCAATTGAGTCTGCGCAGCGCCAGGTTGCGCCGCGCCGCTGCGAGCCTAGCCGCTCACCGTTGTCGGCGCCTTTGCGGGAGTGACGAAAAGGTGGCCATCACATCATGCAATATGCCATGCTAACATGCCGTGCGTCCATGCCGTGCGTCCATGCCGTGCGGACATCTCATGCGTACATGTCATCGTACTCTTCCTCGCTGTCGACGACCGGCGTGCACTCGCGCTTCGTCGCATTGAAGTCGTGGCGACACATAGGGCATGTTCCGCTGGACTTGAGCCACTTCGCGACGCACTCGAGGTCGAATCGATGGCTCCCCGGACAGGGAAGCGCCACCACGAGCGGATACGGGTCCTCGAGGAAGGGCACGGCGCATATGGGGCACTCGTCCGAAGCGGTCAGAGTATTTTTGGGCACGCGCTCGAGACTGTCGACGAACTCCTGCTGCATGCCCTCGGGCATGGGGTTGCCACCAAGGCCTGCAGCTTCCAGGCGGCGCAGAAGCTCCTCGAGGCGGCGCGGCGGCGGCGCCTCCTCTTGGCTGAGGCCGTGCTCGGCATGGTAGTTCATCCTAGCAACCTCGAATCTCCCAAGCAGCCCCACAAGTAAGCCGCGTGTGGTTGTCGAGCCCCTGCCTGTTGAGCCTACCTCACACCGCTGTGTCTTAGGGCTGGCGAGTGCCCGAAGCCGCGCGATGGCGTCGGTAGACGGGCCGAGGATGGTCATGAGCGGCGGCCGATTTATACCCCAACCCCAGGCGTTTCTAAGCTGGGAGTTCAGGTGCACACCCGTCTCTCCAGCGTTAAGGGTGGGGGGAGGGAGGCGAGGACGAGCGGAAGAAAAACAGTAGACGCACCCACACATCACATTCACACACACGCCCACCCGCACCCACACCCAGAGACTGGAAGGCCTCCCTGCCCTCCCGCCGCCGCCGTATATATGGCGGGTGGGAGGCGGCCCCCCCCTGCCGGGTGGTCAGCAGTACCCCAGGCCCAGCTATCGTCAGCTCAAACCAAGCTTCGCCCACTTTCCACCACAACACACTTCCCCTCCCCTTTGCACGGTAGACGCCTCTCAGAGACCGACAGGACGCTGCACGGGACGCATTGAGGAGAGATGGACGCCCCGAAACCCACAACCAACGTGAAGCTCGTCCTTCTGGGCGAGGCCGCCGTCGGCAAGTCGTCGCTGGTGTTGCGGTTTGTGAGCGACGAGTTTCAGGAGAACAAGGAGCCGACCATTGGCGCGGCGTTTCTGACGCAGAAGTGCCAACTCACGAACCGCACCGTCAAATTCGAGATCTGGGACACCGCCGGCCAGGAGCGCTTTGCGTCGCTGGCTCCAATGTACTACCGCAACGCGCAAGCCGCCGTCGTCGTCTACGACGTGACGAAGCCCGCGTCGTTCATCCGCGCCCGCCATTGGGTCAACGAGCTCAAAGCACAGGGCTCGCCTAATATCGTGATCGCCCTCGTGGGCAACAAGCATGACCTCACTGGCGAGGAGGAAGGCAGCGAGGCTGGCCCCGTGAAGCCGGACGTCGACGCCGCTGGCGACGACGAGTCCGCGCAGGACTCGGGCAGCGGGCGCAAGGTCGCGTTCAGCGACGGCAGCAAGCTGGCCGACGACGAGGGCCTGCTCTTCTACGAGGCCTCCGCAAAGACCGGCATGAACGTGCGCAAGATCTTCCTCGCCATCGCCAACAAAATCCCTCTCGACGCGAAGAAGCCGCAGCAGCAGGGCCGCCAGGGCGCCGACAACTCGCAGACAGTCGACATCGGCCTCGGCGGGCCCTCGCAGGCCTCAAACTGCCAGTGTTAAGATACTGCATCCGATATTTATTATATATTCCTCAGAGCGCGGCCCTCCTCTTCCTTCGCGCCTCGCTGGCGATCCACGCGCGCGCGCACACACCTCACCCCCTAGCAGCCACTCCTAGACCATACTATGTATTCGATTTACAGCCAAGACTAATCTGGGCCAGATGCCGGGCCACAGAGGTGGATGGCAGACTCATGGCTGTGCGCCCGGACCAGTCCGCGCCGCCGCGTGCGTGTCGGCCGCGTGCGTGTCGGCCGCGCGGCTGCCAGCCTCACAGCGCGCTCACGAACTGGCCGTCCTTCCGCTCCTCTCCCATCCGTCCTGCCACCCCCCGCCACGCCCTCGGTCCCCCTGCCCGCTCGCCTTCTCAGCTCCGCCGCTCTTCTTGGCCAGTCCTCCTTGGAGCGCGCCCGTCGCATTTGAGCGCCGGCGCAGCCACACCCGAAGCTACGTCATGGCGTTTCCACAGGGCCCGCCCGCCGCGGCGGTCCTCGCAGCGCGGCTCAATCGCAGCGGGTTCTGGCAGCGCACGCAGCTCGATCTCGGGGCGGCGCGCCAGGCGCTGCTGGCCGCGAAGCATGCCGCCGCGCACCAGCCCCGCAGCCGCGTCGTGCCAGAGCAGCTGCACGGCGTGCTGGGTCCCGACGTCGACGCCGGGGCGCTGCTGCGCCGGCTCTACGCCTTCGCGCCGCTGCGCGCGCACGCCGCGCAGCTGTGGCGCGAGCTGCTGCTAGTTGCGCCGGCGCCGGAGCTGGCGACGCGGCTCGCCGTGCTCCGCAGCCTGCCCGACGCGGAGCACTCCGCGGCCCTTTTTGCCGTGTTGCGCGAGGAGCTCGCGAGGCGCCGCTTTGCCAACGCCGCGCGGCTGCTCGAAGAGGCGCGCCCGCGCCCGGCTGCCGCGGTGCTGGCCGCGCCTGCCGCGGGCGCGCTTCTCGCCGCCGCGAGTCTGGGCGCCTGGGCCGACGCGCCCGCCGTGGGCGTCGGCCTCGCGGCGTTGTGGCTCGGCCTCGGCCTCAACGCCCTGAGGCGCCCGGAGCTGCCCAAGGTGAGGTGGGCCCAGTGGAGCCGGCGCGGCGGGCTGCTCGCGCGCCTGCGCCGGGCCGAGGAGCTGAAGCTGGCCAGCGCGCTGGTGACCGGCTTCGACGAGCTCGCTGCGGTCGGCGTCACGAACTACCACCGGCGGGCCGCCCACTGCTCCGGCGCTGCTCCGCGCGCGCAGCGCACGGGCGCTGCTGCCGCCACCGCAGCCGCAGCCGATTGTGGAACCGGTGCCGGCGACAAGACCGCGCACCGCTCCGACCAGCGCCTGATTTTCGACGCGCTGCGGCGCCGCGGGATCGAGGCGCGCCGCCGGGACGACGATGCCGCCGCGCAGCTCTACGCCGACTACTGGTCGGAGCTCACGCACCGGTGGAGCTCCGTCGAGTGGCGCGAGCCGGACCAGGACCCCGCGGAGCTCGAGCTGGAGAAAAGGGCTCTCGACCGCGCACGGAGCGACGAGTCGGCGCCGCATATGTAGAATTTAGCTTGTAGTATGTACTTACGTGCGAATGTCTGTTGAGTGCCGGGCCAACGCCGAAAGCGTTGCGCGCGCCGGTGGTTTCGCCTGCCTGCCGCTACTACATTACTTACGTTATGTTCGCGCTCGCAGTAACTCTTCGCGCACAGCGCGCTGCGCTCGGCGTTATCGCGCGGCTAGGCAGCAGCCACGGGGCCGCGCTTGCTGCTCGCTCGTGCTGTGCGACTGCGGCGAGTCGAGAGCGCCTGCTCGTCGCAGCTGCCCGCACGGGTGCTGCATGAACCCTAGACCTCGCCCCAGTCCAAGGCACGACCGTTGCTTCCTTGCCTGCTTGTGCTGCCGCCCTCCCCCGCCTCCCCTAACGCACTCTCAACTCCCACGCGCGTGGGCGTTCGGACAGCGCAGCCTGCACGCACACCTACACAAACCCGCTCGCTCCCACCGCTGCTGCATCGCACGCACAGACACAACGCTCCCGGCGCGCCCCCCCCGCCCGCCTTTCCCAGCCGCCCGCCGCACCCCGCTCTTAATACTCAACGTCCCCATTCCTCCATCACTCACCCGCTCGACCACCAGTGCGTACCATAGCGAGCTACAGTAAGACCAGAATGCCCGTTACGTCCGACGCCACCTCTGTCACCATAGTGCACCCCAACTCGCCGCAGACGAGCGTCAAGATCCTGAACTACGGCGCGACAGTCATATCCTGGAAGGTCCGCGGCGAAGAGAAGCTCTGGCTGAGCGAGGCCGCGAAGCTCGACGGCACGCGCGCTGTGCGCGGCGGCATCCCGCTCGTCTTCCCGCGCTTCGGCCCCGCGTCGGGCAAGCACGCCGCGACCGACAAGCTGCCGCAGCACGGCTTCGCGCGGAACTCCACGTGGGAGTTCCTCGGCGAGGTCGACCCCAGCACCGTGCAGTTCGGGCTGGGGCCCGAGCAGCTCAGCGACGAGCTGCGCGCCGCGTGGGGGTACGACTTCACGCTCGTCGCGACGTTCCAGCTGCTCGGCAGCAACGAGCTGGCCCTGAAGCTCAGCGTCGAGAACACGGACAAGCAGCCGTTCGACTTCAACGTGCTCTTCCACACCTACTTCGCCGTGCCCGAGGTCGAGAAGCTCTCGATCGACGGCTTCACGCAGCTGAAGTTCTTCAACAAGGTGGCCGGTGCCGACGAGGAGAGCGGGTACCAGCCGCTCACGATCCACAGCGAGGTCGACCGCGTCTACAAGAACACGCCGGACCAGGCGGTCGTCAACTCGGACGGCAAGCCGCTCTTCACCGTCGACAGCAGCAAGACTTTGATGGACACGGTCGTCTGGAACCCGTGGGTCAACGCGGCCGAGGGCATGAGCGACTTCGCGCCCAAGGACGGGTTCCACAAGATGGTCTGTGTCGAGAACGGCGCCGTCGCACAGTTCACAAGCATCCAGCCCGGCGACAAGTGGGAGGGCAGCGTGACGCTCCGGTCGCACATCTGAACGAGCGGTGCAAGCCCGTCGTAGAGGACTACCTTATGGCCCTTCGATGGGGCGCCTTAGGAGGTCTCCTCACTGCTTGCGCTCTCGCTCTCTTGAGCTGCTCTTGCGCAGAGCACCCCTTTTGCGCCGGTCGCAAATGGCTCTCTGCGCACACGCGCTTCGTGCCCCTCTCTCGTGCAGCCACAGTGAGGCCAGAGAGTGCCGCGTCTCTGCTGGGGCTCATTCTGGGACGAACAGTCTGCCACCTCACTGTAAATATATGTATGTAAACATATGTATGCGTGTGTATGAATTTATAAGATGCATTAAGGAAGGGGCGGCGGAGGATGAGAAAAGAGAAGGAGAACTGCTCGTGCTGTTCACTCAAGCCACGGAGCCGCTCCTGGTTCAAAAAAAAGGGCAGTCAGTCGCGCGAGACAAGCCGCTGTGGGTCGGCGTCGACTTACAGTTTGGCGCGCGGGTTCGTGGCCTCCGGGATCGTGCGCACGGTGCCGGAAATGTCGCCGATCTCCGCGTTGTGCTCGCCGAAAAACACGACGGTGACCGTGAGGTCGTCGCGGTAGTTGCGCGACATTGGCGGAGGGATGCTGAGCAGCAACGAGACCTGCTCGTGGTCTGCTCCGCCGAGCGCGTTGCGGATGAGGTGCGTGGCTGCGTTCGTGTCCTGGACGGCGATGCGGAGCGCGGGCTGCGCGGCGCCCATCGCCGTCTGCCGCTGAATGGGCTGCTTCAGGGCCTCCTTGTGCTCGGTGATGTCCTCGACGGGGTCGCCGATGTTCCGCGCGCGACGCTGGCCGAACACGAAGGAGCCCAGCCGGCTGAGGTGGCTCGGCCCGCCGCTGTTCGTGTTGCTGTTCGAGCTGCTGTTGCCGTTGCTGCTGCTGCCGTTGCTGCTGCCGCTGGCGGCGCCGCCGCTGCCACCGCCGTTGCCGGCGCTGCCGTGAAGGCTCGCATTACTGGCGCCGCTGCCCGGTCCACCGGACCCAGCGGTTCCGAGGGCCCCACTGTCGCCACTGTTGATGCTGCTGCTGGGCCGGCCCGTTTTGCCGGTCACCGACTCGAGCGCCGCGGGGTGCCGCTGCTGCAGCCAGTCGACGACAAGGCCGACCACCTGGTCGTTCGAGAGCAGCTCGAACACCCCGTCCGAGGCCAGCACGAGGAAGCACGGCCGCTGCTCAGGATCCAGCTGCGCGCGCGTGACGACGGGCTCGGCCGTCATGTACGGCGGCGTGCGCAGGTACGAGGGCACGCGCGTGCCGAAAAACAGGTCTGCGATCTTGCGCTGCGTCTCGCGCGACCACTTCACGGCGGCGTCGCCGAAGCTGCGCGTCGGCTCGTAGATGCCGAGCACGCGGCCGCGGCGCACGCAGGTGTCCTTCTCGCTCTGCGGGTGCTCGCTGCGGATGCGGCGCGCCTCGTCCTCGTTGGACCCGGTCTGGTCCGCGCTCAGCGCCTTCGCCTGCCACTGCCCGCCCGAAGACCGCACCCCCAGCACGGCGCGCGAGTCTCCGGTGAGGGCGACGCGCAGGTTGCGCGTCGCCGTGTCGTAGAACGCAAGCAGGGCGCAGGCGCCGCTCA
This sequence comes from Starmerella riodocensis, assembly GCA_004124955.1. Lineage (NCBI taxonomy): Eukaryota > Fungi > Ascomycota > Dipodascomycetes > Dipodascales > Trichomonascaceae > Starmerella > Starmerella riodocensis. The sequence continues at coordinate 84,454 of NRDT01000017.1, forward strand.
GCGCCGGCGGTAGATGCTGGATCGCCGCCTGACGCGTCGGGTTGGCAAGCAGCTTCTCGACGCTCTCGTGCACAATCTCGTGGTCGAGCTTGACGAAGGCGCGCGCGACGGCCGCGTCGACCAGCTCGGGCTGCGCCGGCTCGAGCCGGTTCGGCGAGCCCGGCGCCACGGGCTCATACAGCTTGTTGAGCTCCCTCACGACGCCGCTCACCAGCGCCTCGCGCAGCTTCGCGCTCGTGCTCGACCCACCGTGGCCGTCGTAGATGCCCCAGAAGTGCCAGTCGGTCAGGTACTCCACGTCACCCGGCGTCACCAGGGGGACGCTGACCACCCTTTCGCTGTGGTCGTCCTCGCAGGGGTTGTTGCTCGCCAATTGAGCCGTGTCGTACCGCAGCACGCCATTTCCGCGGTCGACGCTGAAGCCCTCTTCGTGGGCGCGCAGCTTTGCGCTCACCTGCGCGGGGTTCAACAGGCTCGGCGCACTGCCGCTGCTCTCATTCGCCACGAGCTGATGCCGTGCCGCGTGGAAGCCGAGCCCGAGCACCAGCGGGCCCAGCACTAGCGGCAGCCGTCTTCTACACAGTAGAGCCATCGCCAGGGATCCCTTTTTCAGTGGGTACGGGCATGTGCTCCTCCTATATTACACACAATATAGATCCTATGTGGTTGGACGCCGCAGGTCGAGGCTCAAATATACATGGAGAGAGCGGATATGACGTTTCATGTAATTGCTCAAACATTATGCCTGCAGCTCGAGCTCGCAGCTTATTTATTTAATTTAGCGGTCCTAAGAGCCCACTCGCTCGCAGAGCGCGCGCCATCACCGTCGATCGCAGCGCCGGTTTTCCTCCCGTACCGCCCTCTGCCGTCCACCCCAGCCCTTGATTCAAGGGCGACCCGCCTAAGGCAAGGCTCCTTCTCGGCTAGGCCAGCGAAGAACAGGCACGTGGTTTTTTTTTTGCTCCCACCTTCTTCTCAATCGTTTTCTCCCAAACTTACTTCGCGCGTTTTGCAGAAGGGTCACGGCATTATCGCCACTACGAAGAGTGAGAGAACAGCGTTGAGAGGGGAAGCCGCAGCGCCGCAGACCGTACTCGCCACTTGCCACAATCTTTACATCGACAGTTGACTGGTGCAGGCACGCAGCTGCTTAGACAATGGCGAAGAAGCAGGAGCAGAAGCCCTCCAAGAAGAACGCCCAGAAGGCGTCCGAGAAGAAAGTCGCCGATAAGACGTTCGGGCTCAAAAACAAGAATCGCAGCAGCGTTGTACGCAGGCAGGTTGAGCAGGCGGAGTCGCAGGTCAATGGCCAGCTGAAGAAGAAACAGGCCGAGAAGGAGCGCGCTCTCGCCGAGAAGAAGGCCGCCGAGGCGGCGAAGGCCGAGGCGCGCGCCCTGTTTTCGCGGGCGGTAGGCCCCACGCAGAAGGTTGCTGTGGGCGTCGATCCGAAGTCGGTGGTCTGCGCGTACTTCAAGCAGGGCCTCTGCAACAAAGGTTCGAAGTGTAAGTTCAGCCACGATCTGTCGGTCGAGCGCAAGGGCGAGAAGCGCGACCTGTACAGCGATGAGCGCGCCGAAAAGGACACAGACACCATGGACAAGTGGGACGACCAGAAGCTGCAGGAGGTCATTCTGTCAAAACACGGGAACCCCAAAACGACCACAGACAAGATCTGCAAGTTCTTCATCGAGGCCGTCGAAAACGGCAAGTACGGCTGGTTCTGGGTCTGTCCGAACGGAGGCGACGCATGCAAATACCGCCACTCGCTGCCGCCAGGCTTCAAGCTCAAGACCAAGGAGGAGCAGCGGCTCGAGCGCCAGGCGGCCGCGAGCCGGCCAGTGGTCACCCTTGAGGAGTTCATTGACTCTGAGCGCCTGCTGCTGCCCAAGGAAAGGACGCCCATCACTCTGGAGACATTCAAGCGCTGGAAGGAGGCGTTCGACGCCAAAAAGGCCAAAGACGCCGAGGAGGCCGCCAAGAAGGCGAAGGCGCCCCTCACAGGCCGCCAGCTCATGCTCTCAGGGAAGTTCTCAGGGTCGGAGGAGGCAGACGATGTCGACACATGGGATCTCTCGGCCATGCGCCGCGAGACCGAGCGCGAGAAAGAGCAGGCCGAGCGAGAGCGCTTCGAACAACAGCAGACGCATGTTCCGATTGCTGTCTAGCCCTGGCGCTCACAGCTCAGACTCGTTCTGTGATTCCCCTTTGCATAAGCATTTTCTTGGGTTAGCGGGCTAACTAGGTGATACTTATATATTATTGACGTGTTATGCATCGGTTGTGGCACGCATTAATTCTTTTAATACAAACAATCTCCATTCCTTGCTTTTCGCCATAGATATGAAACTCCCAGTGACTCTGTCCTACAGTCCCAATGCCCCGACATAGGCAGTAACAAATGCTTGACCCAGTTGAAGTAGTCGACTTTCGACGTGCGCCTGCGAGAGGTACTAAACAGCCGTGCGGAAAGTTAGAGGCGCGCAGCGCCCACGGCACATCCACAGCGCGCCCCCGGCGAAGCCCGCGACGAAGCCTACGACGCCCTTAAACGATTGAGCGCGCTCAGTCCTGGGCCTTCCCCAAGCTAGCCGCCGGCTCGTCGTTCTCGTCCTCGGCCTCGGCCTCGCCTAGAGCACCGCCCTCGGCCTCAGCGAGTTTGGCCATCTCCTCTGGGTTGAAGTCGCCACCGCCCATCTGCTGCTGCATGGCCGCGAGCTGCTTCAGCATGTCGGCCTCGCTGGCACCGCCACCGGCACCGGGGAACCCGCCGCCCGGAAACCCGCCGGCACCACCGCTGGGGAACCCGCCGGCGCCGCCACCAAGGCCGCCTAGGCCGGCCAGGGGGTCCTCTTCAGGGGCCTCGTCCTGCTCATCCTCGTCAACCCACTTGTCGAAGTCCGTGCGGATGTAAGGCTTCCGCGCCGTGTCCTTCGCCAGGCGCGGCCAGTACTCGGCCTTGGCCTCCTTCTTGCGCAGCTCGACCACGACGCTCTGCGCTGTGTGGGCCTCGCGTGTGGCGGCAGCGTCGATCTCAGCGTACAGCTCGAGCTCCAACGCGTACTCGCGGCTCGCATCTTTGCCTGTGAACTTGAAGGTCTTGTCGGTGGTATCCACCTTATATGATTCCAGGTTGGGAACAGCCACAGTGATCCACAGCTTGTTTTTGTCGGCTTCGGTGGCGCTGGAGCGCTGCGCCCATCTCAATTCGGGGAATATGGTCGGCATTTTGTCGTTGAACGTTACCTATGCTGAACGCTGTACCAGTATATATACTGTGAAATCACATGGGTAAAGAAAGTGCTAGAAGCCCTAAGCCTGCGCGCGTCCTCAGTTTTCGAAGGTGGGGGACGAGGGGTGGGATGTATGTGGTACGAAGGAGGGAAGGACAGGTAAGAAGAAGAGGCGCCTAAAATCGGCGCGAGATCTTTCTGGGCGCAATGAGTTTGGCCTCAATTGGGGCAGCAGCACTCTTTACTTTCTCAATATATAATATTTATCTCCTATGAAGCGACCAAATCGTCATGTCAGTGGTCCCCACTGGAACCCACGAGGGGTGCAGGGGAGCTTTCAAAACCGAACTGACACTGCAGTCTCTCTCCACGCGCGCGATTCACAGCGTTACTACTACTTTGGTGCCGCGCACGCCCTTCCGGCTCAATTCAAGGGCCTCGTTGAGCTTCTCCATACCGTGCAGCACTTCGATTCGAAGGGCTTTGAGGGCGCCGTTGGCTATGAGCTCGTTAATCGACCCCACGATCTGCGGCGCGCGCTCGTAAGGCTTGGTGTCCTCGGCGGTCAGGCGCACGGTCCCGAACTTCTTGACCTCCTGCATCAGCAGGAAATAGAGCGGGTACTCCAGGCGGGCTTCGGCGTTCGCCTTCTTGACCTCCTCGTCTGGGCCCACGCCCTGCAAGGAGTACATGGCAGCGCTCGAGGCCGACTTGCTGAGGACGCTGAACACTTGGTTCTTCGAGTCGTCCACACATATGGTGTCGAAGGCAACCACGATACGGTCCTTCGCCAGCTCGCGCGCCTTCGCTGGCCAGTTCGTGTCGGACCGATCCAGCCAGTGGATGTCTGGGAGTTCACTGGTGACCTCAGGCAGTTCTGCGGACACACCGATGACCTTATAGCCGTAGCTCAGCGCAAACTGTGCCGCGGTGAATCCCAGAGCTCCAGTGACGCCGTAGATCAGGGCCCACTCATCGCGCTGCGGCTTGGCGTGGCTCTCGAGCGCGATGGCCGCCGTGTCGGCCACGAGACCGAGAGACGCGGCCTGCTCGAAGGTCTTCGGAATCCCGATCGGAATTGAGTCGCTCGACGCGGGCGTCAGCTTGTACGGGAACTTGAAGAGAAGGTGCTCGTCAACGCTGAGAAGGTTTGTGAACGCGCCGTTCTCCCGGTTGTCGATGTCGCCGCCGCCCACGCCACCCGCGACGGTCTCTCCGACTTTCGTCGACTTCACCTCCGAGCCGACCTCGACGACCTCGCCCGCGAACTCGTTGCCTTGACCGGCCCCATCCGCGAGGTTGTTGTCGATAGTCTTCCAGTCAATGGGGTTGATTCCCACGCTGTGCACCTTGACGCGGACTTGCGTAGGCTCGAGATCGCGCACGGGGATCGTCCATTTAGCAGCAGCGCCCTTCTGCGCAACGAAAAGCGTCCGCTCGCTCATGGCAGTCGAACTACGTTTGAACGGTAGCGAACCCCCCCCCCCCCCCCCCCCCCTTTTGTCTTTTTCCCACCCCCCCCCCCCCGGGCCCCGGCCACGCACCCAAAACCCCCCCCCCCCCCCCCCCCCCCCCCCCCCCCCCCCCCCCCCCCCCCCCCCTACTCCCCCCCCC
>NRDT01000017.1:89307-116807 GCA_004124955.1 Starmerella riodocensis
ACCCCCCCCCCCCCCCTTAATGGCTTACTTGGTCATCACCGCTCAGCCGGTAGGGCCAGGCAAGGCACACATACGCACCGCCGCCCCGCCTAACGCCCGCCCCAGTTGCTCCCCTCTAGTGACTAAGCTCCCGCTAAGCTCCGTCATTATCTTTAGGTGCAGATCCTAGCGCCGGCGCTGCAGACTGACGCAACCCTGCTGGCTAGCAGAACCACTAAATGTGCGGACCTTGCGCTGCTTGCAACGGCGTGGCGCGCAGACGCGGGGAGTAGGTGGCCAGCTCTAGCTTAGACGGCTGTGCCGTACACGAAGACGCGCGCCCCGTACTGCGCGGCCGTGGCGGGCAGGAGCCCGTTTAGCGTCGGGGTCGCTGAGACGGTTGGCACGTGAGGCAGCATGGCTCCTGTGGCAGACGAGCATGTGCGCTCTCTTCCTCCGGCGCGCGAAGGGTTCGGAGGGCGGTGTCTTCTTCGGGTTGGCAGAGTTGATAGGCTAGAAGTGTCAGCTCTTCGTGCGCGCTCCGTCTTGGCGCCGAGCTCCTCGCCTCCAGAGGACGAGGAATGCGTCGGCGCTGATGGAGGGCAGCGGTCTTGAAGGCAGCTCCCGGACGCGAGCAAGAACAGGCTACGCGGCGTAGAGTCGTTGCTTTCGCTATCATCGGGTTCTGGGCGAGGGTCGCGCTGGATGGCTCAGGCGACAGGTACCGCCGCCCAGCGCGAATACTAATCAGTGCTAATCTATATATAAAGGGGCGGGAAGCAAGTGGCGCCATTGGAGATTATGGCTCCGGCGCAAATTGATCTATAGAGTCTCAAACCCGAAATGCTGATGGACGAGCTGCCTGACCTGATACTGCTCGATCTGTTAGAGGAGGCGCCACAGCTAGCGCTCGTGTCTCGGCGCTTCTATGCGCTTGCCGAGGCACGAGTGCGCCGCCGGTTGCTGCCGCTATTTGAGTTCGACGACCAGTTGCTGGATGCGATGGCTGCGGAGATCCGAAGCAGTCTGCGATGGTCGAGCTGGACGCTTCTAGAGAGCATTCTCAACCACGACTACTGGTTCTTCGGGCCGGAGCACGTCACGGCGCCGCTCTACTTGGACGCTTCCCGGCGGTGCCACAGGCTGGAAGGCTGTCCCTGGGGCTTGTACGTCCCGGACTGGAATATGCAAGCGCTCGAGTACAGGACGAAGCTTCGTGCGGGCCGCTACGACGTCGTGCTGGACCTGTTTGTGCCTCGGCGCGCCGCGGTCGAGTCGCTGAACGTGGCCATCAACGGTGCGCGCGTGACGCAGCACTTCCGTCGCAGTCTCAGTCTCGAGACGGGCTCGGTGCAGGGGCAACAAGGGAGGCTGTGGGACGCCGAGTTGTGCGGGGGCGACGCCGTTCGACTCGTCCTGGGCACCCTCACGGTCGCCGCCTCGCCGGGTAGCAGCTGGGCCGAAGTCACGGTGCGCGTAGAGGACAGCAACTGGGACACGGCCTCCGCAGTGCTCAACTTCATGTGTTTCCGCCGACACGGCGAGGCACCGCGCGGCGCGGCGCCAAGCACGAAGCACGACGGTTCGCGCCTCGAGTCGGCTGCGAACTCCTACGGCGCGGGCCTGCTGCCGACGCACACGCTTCTGCAGCTGTACCAGCGCGTGCGCCAGCTGAAATGCGCCTGGTCACCCTCCTCGGATCGCCACTTGGATCGCCCCCTGGATCGCCCCTCGGATCGCCCCTCACCAGAAGCGTTTGCGGCCACAGAGTACTTGGCGCCTACGGGATGCGTACCCGTCTCCGCTTTGAGCTAGAAATGGGCGGCACTGCTAAAGGCTGGCAGTGCCTAGCTGGTCAGGCTCGGACAGCACGGGGCCCGGGACCCTTTTAGGCCAGGCGCGTGCTGAAAGCTGAGGTCTGGCTGGCTCGACCGCTATTTATTTATTTACCTATTTATTATTCGATCAAACCAATCACTGCGCTCATTTATTCCTCGATCGCGACTGCGCGCAGTCAGTCTGGCTGCGCCAAGTTTTTGTAGCGCGGCATACGTGATGCGACGAACTGCGCGTTAGTTTGTTTTGAGGGCTGGCGCGAGGGCACCCTGGCCGCCGACCCCCCCTACGCCGTGCGCGCGCGCGCGCGCGTGCGCGGGCCCTCGAATCGCGTGACATGGTGTGAAGCGAGCCAACCACGACTGCTTTTTCCCAGCCTTATATAGACCAGCTCTAGCCCGCGCTGTGCCTTTCACAAACACATTCTGATGAGTTCGAGCGCCCCCTTTTCCGATCTTCTGACTGCTGCCATCCACGGCGACCGCGACGCGCGCCATCCCACGGACGTGGATGTCGCGCCGCCCCTGCACAATACGACGATCACGAAGTATCCTGAGGCCGATCAGCTGTACCGCGCCGGCGAGAAGCCGCCCAGCGACCACGTAGTCTACCCGTACTCGCGCATTGGCCACGACAACGCGATCCGCGTCGAGTCCGTGCTCGAGCAGCTGCTCGACGGCCACTCTGTCGTCTACAGCTCGGGCCTGAGCGCGTTCCACGCGTTCCTGCAGCTCTGGAACCCGAAGCGCGTGTTCATTGGCGACGGCTACCACGGCATCCACGGCGTCGCGCACATCGCGCAGCGCCAGGGCCTGGAGCTGCTGCCCCTCGAGGAGATCGAGGCGAAGGCCGAGAAGGGCGACGTCGTCCACCTCGAGACGCCCGTGAACCCCACGGGCCTTGCGTTCGACATCGCGCACTACGCGAAGCTCGCCCACTCGAAGGGCGCGCGGCTCGTCGTCGACGCGACGTTCGCGCCGCCTCCCCTGCTGCACCCGTTCAAGTTCGGCGCGGACCTCATCCTCCACTCCGCCTCGAAGTACCTCTCGGGCCACTCCGACGTTCTCGCCGGCGTGCTGGTCACGAAGGACGCCGAGACCGCGAAGCAGCTGCGCGCGGACCGCGCGTTCCTCGGCACCATCCTGCCCCCGCTCGAGACCTGGCTCCTGCTGCGCTCGCTCAAGACGTACCCGCTGCGTCTCCAGCAGCAGTCCGAGAACGCCAACGCCATTGTCAAGTTCCTCAGCGAGAACCAGAGCAAGCTGCCCAAGCTCACCAAGATCTACGCGTCCAATCTCCAGAGCGAGCCCTTCGTCAAGGAGCAGCTGCCGCTCGGCGGCTCGCCCACCTTCTCCATCGAGGTCGTCGACGAGCCCACGGCCAAGAAGCTGCCGTCGCAGCTCAAGTACTTCTACCACTCCACCTCTCTGGGCTCTGTTCACAGTCTCATCGAATGGCGTGCCATCACTGACCCGGCCGTCGCTCCGAACCTGCTGCGCATCAGCGTCGGCGCCGAGAAGGCTGAGGACCTGATCGCCGATCTGGAGCAGGCCCTTAAATAGAGAAGCTTTTTTTTGATTTGCTTTTTTTTTATTGTCGTAGAGCTTACAACTTGTTCCACACAGATTAGTTAGTCTCTTAAGACTCTTCTTAGCGCCGGCCTTACTTTCGCGCCTTAAGGCTGCTTTGTTAACTCCTTCCAAGACTGATGCTGTTCATCAACTATCGAAAAGCATGCAGCAAGAAGACAGGAAAGAAGGGGAGCTTCGTGCTCCTTTATTTTATTTAGTTTGCTATTTTACTAGTATGAATACACGCGTTTCAAAGCGTCACCCGAAGCTATGGGCGGTCGGCTCATTACTCGAGGACACAGGCCACGCAGCTTCGTCGGTCTGTCGTACGCAAGAGGCAGGATTCGTGGTACGAGTGCCCGCACTGGAAAAGCACGAGCGCCGCCGAGCACAGCTCCCGCTCCTCTTTCCCTAGCTGGGTCCACCAGTCAGCGTAGAGTTTCTCGGCCTCAATGCCTAGCCCAATGATTTTGTGGCCACACAGCTCACACTCGCCATCCACGGGGGCTATCCATCCTTGCGCGCGGCCAGCGAGCACCTCAAGCAACTCCTTGTAGCTGTCCTTCATCACGATCTCGCGTAGGCACCGGAGGCTCCGCTCCTTGCGGACGAGCTCCGCATAGATCCCGCCCAGAACGCGCCCTGGGCTCTGTGAGTCCTGAATGTTTTCGTCCTCGGTCTTGGTCCATAGCTTCGCGTTTACTAAAAGGCTGCGCGCGATGCTCGAGATCTCCACAACGCCTGCATCCATCATGATGGTCGCGAGGTGGTTCAGCTCGGATATGGCGCCGTGCTGAATCAGAGTCTCGACTAGCCGCTGGCAGAGTTCGCACCCTTCGTCATGATCTCTTTTGGCAAGGCTGATGCAGACGTCGCATGCGAGCATGACGTATCTGGTCAGCTGGCTCGAGCCAGTCTTCCGCAAGATCAGCTCGGGCAGAAAGTTCAGAAGGTATATCATCGCCTCGGCCTCCCGCTCGCGCCGACACAGGAGCACGGTGAGTGCGTCGATCCGGTCGTTCGCTATCAGCGAGTCCACAACCAGTGGCAGTTCCAGGTCCTGCGGCTGCCTGAGGATACGAGTCAACACGTACATGAGTCTGTCGCTCGAGTCCGAGGAGGACGGATCCGAACAGTGAGTTGTCGCATCAGCAGAGGCCCCGGCGCCGTCCGCTACCAGCGCGGGCGAGCAGCCAGCCGCAGCCAAAAGCTCGATATACATGGTCCGTGTTTCAAGAGGAGGCAGGGTGCCCCCCTGCCGCTCGATCTCGCCGAATAGCTCATCGAGATAGGGCAACCTCGTACTCTCGTCCAGCGAGTTTACGAGCGAGGCCTGCCAGGCTTCCTGGATGTTGGTGCTAACTACAAGCTTGCACAGCTCCCGCAGTCCGAATTCGCACAGCCTCTGGAGGTGCTGCGTGATAAAGATTACAGCTCGCGGACGGTCTCTGGCCAAGCTGTCGGCAACAATCGACCAAAACTGGGACCGGTCGCCCAGATCTAGCTTGAGCGCCACGAGGCTGAGGAGCTCGTTGCGCTTGCGATAGAGCTGGTGCAGCACAAGCATGTAGCGAGCGTGTACCATCGTTTGGACGAAGCTGTTCATATCTCTTGGCTTGTACACAGAGAGTAAGCTGAGGAGAGCGAGCTGCGCTTCTTCCGCATCGAGACCCTCACGGTTCGTTCGGCTCAGCTCGTCGACGATTTTCACCAAGACCGCCTCCGGCAGCACGATGTATTGCCTGTATTTTGGATAGTTTCGTGCGACGAATACGCACAGCCCCTTCGAGAGACCGTTCGCAGCCCCTTCCTCAAGGTGGATCAGGATCATAAGAATGGTTTGGCGATTGATCTCAGCGTTCTCGTTGAGCCACGAGTCCTCGAACGCCTCGTTGAGACACGTATAGAACGACGCCTCATTTGCGCGAAGTAGCTCTCGTAGCAGCTTAAGATCAGCATCGTTGAGAAACAGCTCGCTATAAATGCACTCCTTCGCCTCCTTGGCCTGATTCTCAGGCATGTCCTCGCCTGTCGGATAGAATCTCGAGGTCAGCATCAAGGCGAGGTAGCCAAAGACGTGTTGGAGGTCCCGCAGAGGAGACACATAGTCTTTGAGGGCCCAGTTCTCGAGATAGATCTTTGCTTCTGCCAGCCGTCCGGGGTACTTCTGACACAGCTTGAAGGCGAGATCGAGGTCAAGAGTGGTCAGGTCGAGGTTGTAGAAGAGCTGCGCATTCGGATCGAACGCAACGACCTCTTTGAAAACTGCTGGCGGAAGCTCCTTGATCTTGTGCTCCTCAATCAATGATATTAGTGTTCTCATATACAAGCTGCGAGACCACTGCTCGTTGTCCACCAGGTCCAGTATCTGCTCTAGGATACTCAGCTTCACCGCAGTAGACGCTCTGATGGCCTCGGGCAACAGCTTTTTCAGCCGCTCCTGGTCGTGACGAAAACTAAAGCTTACCGCAGTCAGTATCAAGTCTGGCAGAGCCTGCTTGATCACGGACCTTCGCGACTGTACATCCCGAGGCAGCCCAAAGATTGATAGATCACTACTGCTCTCAAAGAACCTCACGGCTAGGCGAACTGCTTCCGAGGGTTCTCCGTTGTTCACAAGGGCAAGCATGCGATCGGCCCAGTTCGCCAATTTTCCGATGCTGAATTCGTGCTTCCCCATTGCGAAGAGAGAATAGCCGGCTACGGATAGCTTAATGAGCTTCAGCGACGGCGCAAGCCTTTCCGTATCCAGAACGGATGCATCACTCAGTTTGACGAAGTCTAAGCGAGAGGTGGGCTTGCCTGCCAGAAGGACCACCACGTCAATCTGGACCCAAGCGAGCTGCTCAATGGGCTCTGAGTGTGTATATCCCGAGGACGCGGAAGCCATCTCGGCAACGGGCCTGTTCAGTTCCAGCATAATGACTTTCAGGTGCCGACCCCACGTATAAACAAGCTTCACTTGCTGTGGCGAGGTGCTCGCCGCCGCGGTCTTGAAAAAACTGACCGAGCCTGTGTTCAGCGAATGTTCCTCCGTATCCTTCACGCGTGAGATCCTGAGAACCTCGGTGAAGTTGGAGCTTATCCCGTCGACGTCGATCATCAGGACTTCTAGGAGCTGAGGTGTCAGTATGGCAACAAAGCAGCCAAACATCGAGGCGCCCAGGACTTGGGTGGGCTTGGCGTGACTTCCGACCACCTTTCGGCTGCGCGTAGTGTATTCGAGCAGAAGTCTATGGTGCTTGTGCATGATCAACACTCCCGAGGCATCTATTGAAATAAACGCTCTTCGGTGCTTGCCTAGAAAGCCACAGTGTGTCACGGGTAGGCCGTGGACATGCGTTTCTTTCCGCTGGATTTTTGTGGTGGAGCCCAATGCCTCTTCTCTGGACAGAGGTGTTACGAACGAGATGAGCTTGGGTTTCACGGCAGGCGGCGCCTCCAGGTCGAAAAGACAGACAGAGCCAAGCCCAAAGCCAGCGACAATGTGTGACTCGTCAAAGCTGAACGCTAAGCAAGTCACCGGCCCCAGCATCTCGCCGTTCCGCTGGCTGGGGTGCGCGTGCGGGCTCAATTGCGCAACGAGCGTCTGGTCATAGTCGAAAAGAAGAATGTCAGCGCTGAAAGTGCCGATGGCGAGGTATTTGGACCCACAAATAAATGTCGTCGGGCGCCCAAACGGCGACGAGGTCGGATACAGCGTCGACCCCAGCTTTCGGAGCTGGACCCACCGTATACTAGCTCCATTGTCCTGTGTCTCTGGAAGCTTGAGTCTCTCGTCACTTTCGTCTGCTGAGCTAGACGGCTCCGGGCTCACTTGCGTCAACTGGTATTGAGATTTGAGGCGGACATCCATATCCCTTAGGATAGTCCCCGCTGGGTTATTATATACATGTAAACAGGTTCGGGGTCGTGAAGGTGTGTGTGTGTGTGTGTGCCTGCCTGCCCGCAGAACAGGTGACCGCTGTCACCACCACTACCACCCCCACACGTTGGTAGAGGTCCTCGAAGCGCAGTGCCGGTGCGCAAAGAGCCCTCTGCAGCGCTCAATTGCGAGGGAATGGCGAGAGCGAGACGCGCTCGAAGCAAGATTCTTTATGACGTAGCTGATGAGAGTGATGCCGAGGAGGACGAGAACTTCGAGGCGGACACCAAGCCCGTTATGGAGCGCGAACGCGCGGCCGCGTCGGTTGCGAAGCCGCGTTCTGCTGCAACCACACGGGTCATCGAAGGTCTTCGCGAGCGCTTGGAGACCTTTTACGGCAGCAGTGACGCAGACCTCGTCGCGGCTCTGAAGCTGCGCGTGAAATGGGGGGACCTCTTGTTTAGCGTTTCGCCAGAGCATTTGAACACAACCGAGGCGCAAATGCCGATGAGCCCAGCATCGGCACGATACCTGAGCGGCCTCGAGGCAATGCATAGTGAAAGCTTCAAGGCCGTCAGCTCACACAGCTGTAAGGTCGACGGCATGATTCTGCAGCCTCATGAGTGCCGCTCTGTGGAGAACGTCGTCTGCATTTTGAACGTGGGAGGCAGCATAGTGTCTCTGGACTGGTCTTGGCACGGGCTCATCGCGGTCTCTGTCAGAGTCACGGACACCGAGCCGATCAACGCGAGCACGGTGTTCGCACCAGAAGAGTGCCCCACACTGATCCACATTTATGCTTTGGAGGGCAGCGAGGCCGTCCTACGAGGCTCACTTCGAGGAGAGTTTGGTCTCGCGTCATCCTTAAGATGGCGGCAGCACGGCACAGAGCTGGGCTTTGTGCTGGGGAACGGTCAATGCGGTCTCATAAGGATAGATTCGGACTTTCGCGGTGACGCGCAGCTGCAGCTCCAGCCTGTGCCTGCTGTCGTGCCCGCATCGGCAACGCAGTTGTGCTGGAGGACTCCGGACGACATCGTCATAGGCTACGAGAATGGCTACATTGCTGAGTTTTGTCTAACTAGCGAGGAGTGGCCCACCTACGTTGTTCGAGCGCACTCCTCAGTCATCACTGGCATGGCGTCTGCGTGGCCCGACCACGCGGCGAGCCTGGCCACGTCTAGCATCGAGGGTCTGACCACGGTGTATCATGATGTGTCCGATCTGCGCCTCGTGCGACACCTTCCGCGGCTCAAGTTTTTCGCGCCGTGCATCTGCTACGCGCCCGCGGCCGAGAGTTTTGTTTCGCTGGAGGACTACGACACCACAAAGCTCTCGCCGTGGCGGGTGCCCGAGCTTCGGGAGGCGCAGACCAGTCTGACTCGACACACGGCCGGTGTGTTCACGGTCGCAGCGAGCACAGCTCATCCCCTGGTGATCAGCGGAAGCCAGGACGGCGAGCTGCACATCGCCAACCCTATGAGACGCACCATGGTCACCCGGCGGAACCGCGTGCACCTCGACTGCGCAGTTTGGCGCTTCGAGTGTGCGCACAAGAGCTCGGAGTATCGGTTTGTGGACCTGCTCGCCGCCTCTTCCCTAGCCAAAAAGAAGTCGCCCGACCATCTGCCAGTATACCCCGCCGTCGTTACGGTGACTTGCACTGCCTGGCAGCCGAATGGCACTTGGTACGCAGCAGGAACTGCGGCCGGAATCGTTCGCATTGAAAATGTCGATAGCTGAATGTGGTGACTTGAGAAACAAACTCAAGGAGAACACAAAAATAAAAAAATAAAAGATGGGGGGGGGAGAGGTGGCTAGTAGCGCGGGAACTCAGGATGGACTCGGCGCCAGCTGTTGAGACCGCCAGCAACATCGCACGCCTCTAGGCCCCACGCGCTCAATTTGGCAGCAACTTCCTGCGAGTCGTTGCCGTGCCTGCATATCACGGTGATCGGCTTAGCCGTGTCAAACGGTACATCGGCGGCTGAGCGCGCACTGCGCGCAGCGCTGATGGGCCAGTTTGTGGAGCCAGGCAAGGAACAGATTTCGTATTGGATGGCTGGGCGGACGTCCACGAGCGTGTGCTGCGCCGGGTCATCGCGGAGTCGATGTTCTAGCTCATCTGCCTCTATGCGGCGGCAGACGTAGTTGTTGAGTTTTGTCAGGCCGCAGAACGCCGAGTAGTCGTAGGTGTCGAGCGAGCGAATGGTTGGCGCGTCCCCGCACAGAGCACAGTCAGGTTTGCGTTTGCGTATTCTCATCTGTCTCCACTGGGGAAACGAGAACATGGACATTATTGTCAAGCTGGGGACTACATCTTTCTTAAGTATCACCTTGATGGTTTCGATTGCCTGCTGGACCCCCATTATGCCCACAACAGGCCCGACGATCCCGTTGTCGCTGCAGCTGCCTACGAGTTCGGGGGGCGGCGGCGTGGGAAACATGCATCGGTAGCACGGCCCGTCGGGACCGTAGTTGTACACGGCGAGCTGGCCCTCCGTTTTCAGGGCCGAGGCAGACACCAATGGCTTGCCGCAGAGCACTGCGGCGTCGTTGACGAGGTAGCGCGACATCGGGGAATCCGTGCAGTCGAGCACGACGTCGAACTGGCCAACGATGTCCAGCCCGTTCGCCGGCGTGAGCGCCGTGGTCCAGAGCAGCGTCTTCACATTCGGGTTGAGCCTGGCGACAAAGTCGCGCGCAGACTCGGCTTTGGGCTGGCCCGGTCTGTGATGAAGGATCTGGCGATGCAGGTTCGACGTCTCCACATGGTCGGGATCCACTATGCCCAGCGTTCCCACCCCCGCTCCGGCCAGATACGCTATCGCCGGACACCCGAGGCCGCCCGCGCCCACCACAAGCACTTTCGAGTCTCGCAACGCCAATTGTCCCTCCAGTCCGACCCCGGGCACGACCATCTGCCGCCCGTAGCGCTCATACTCGTCGAGCTGCATGGCGGAGAGTGCCAGATGAGGAGACCGGGAACGGGCCCTTGACCCTGACGTAAGATGAGGACGACCGTGGATAGAGAGAACTGCGTTTGCAGAAAACGCACGGTCAACGCTTGCCGAGTGAGCTCACAGACGCGGGAGAGTCTGAGTGAAAAGCCACATAGCCTTCCTTAGCGGCCAACGCACGTTTTTTGTAGACTCTAGCTAAGACTAAAACATATATTAACGATGCAATTAATTTCACGGCCTCGTGCAGAGATTTCTGAGCGCCTGCGACTTCTTGTCTGAAGCTGGAGAGCGAGAGTCTGAGCTGGCGGACACGCCTGCACGCAGAAGCCCATCACACCAGCTTCTGCTTGACGAAAAAGCTCTTCAGGTGCGATACCTGCCACGCGCAGGTAGCTCCCAGCACGAGCAGCTGGATCACCATCATGTTCGTGACGCGCGAGTTGGTACGCTCACTGACGTCGCGGAACGAGGCCTCGCGGTCGCGTATAAGACGCTGCTCGCGGTTAATATGAATGAACTTGCGGTTGATTTCGCTGACGTGGTCGGCGAGGTTGCCGAGCTGGCGGTCGCCCTGCACGTCGACTACGGACTGGCCGGTGCCCACGGCGAAGTCGATGTCGAGCTTGACCTTGCTCTTCGTCCACCAGCCGTCTTTCAGCGCGCGGTAGCAGACTCGGTGCTCACCGCCGTCGAGCGCGATGAACTTGATGCTGCCGTGGTTGTTCGCCTTCTGGTCGTACACGCGGTGGTTGTTGTCAAACAGCTCATCCACGGTGATCTCAATGACGAGTTTGTCGTCGCGCGTCCACTTGTCGGTGGCCTTCTCCAGCTCCCACGCGCTGTGCTCGCCCGAAAGAAGAGCGTCTTTGCCCAGGTCGATGTTGAAGCACGCTGGAGAGCCGTTCTCGCCGATAAAAACGTGAATGGCAGCGACCCTGGCCAGAAGAAGCCCCACAACAGCAAAGACGTTCAGCATACGCTCTATTCCGCTTGCTGCAAAGTCAAGCTTTCTGACGTGTTCGCGGCGACGCGTAAGCTGTTAAAACCACTTCGTGTAAGTCACGTGTGGATTAAGTGGAATAGGGAGGATGTGCGGGGGCGGGGAGGAGCGGACACAGCGAAGGTGGGAGAAGGAGAGGCAGTATCGAGAGTGGGAACCAGTACCAATTATCTCGTGCTGCCCCAAGCTGTGAGCTTTGTAGTGTTTTTATCTGTTATAGAGTACATAACCTGCTTTTCACACAAATACATAAAGCGAAGATAGCGCGTGTTTGGAGGAGAGTTGGAAGCCATCGCACCTCCTTAAGAGTCTGCATCTCTAAGACTCCGTCTCGCCTGGCGTCGCCGTGTTAGGGCCTTGAGCTTCTTCGCGTTGGTCCTGAGGAGGTTCTGATTCAGGATCCGCAGCGAGTGATTGGCCGATGGTGCCTTGATCTTCACTTGGCGCTTCACTGCCATTGACCGTGCCGTTCTCCTGTTGGGGAGTCTCTGCCTTCACGACTTCAGACAGAACAGGCTCATCGCCAAGGCGAGAATCTGGCGCCTCTGTGGTCTCTCGTGAAGGATCTATGGAGGCGTTGTAGTCCTCCGGCTCTTCGGTTTCCTCCTTCGGAGCCAGCTCCTCAGGGATGCCTCTAATGATGGGCTCAGCCTTCGTGTCCCATCGCTCAGCCCAGGCCTCCAGCTTGGCTTTGAGGGAGTCAGGCAGTTGTGAGCCGCTTCCCAAGACGTAGAACACGACCCGCACAAGCTTCGAGCGCCGCGCGACGGATATCTCTAGGTCAGGTATCAGGTCCAGCTGGGCCAGAGCTTCCTCCACCTTTACGGTTTTGGAACCATTGAGCTTTGCGTTGCTCAGCAGTATTTCTTGAACAGTCTGCCGCACGGTGCTGCACAGATTGTATCGCGCAGCCTGGCTGTTTGCAAGACTCTCCGCGTCAAAACTGTCAGTTTCGGCTTGGCTGGTCGAAGCCTCAGTCTCCTCAGTACCGTTGTCGACATATTCAGAGTCTTCTTCGGCCTCAGTGGCAGTCACTTCAACATCGGCGGTTTTGCTTTTCTTCGATCGAGCGGTCTGCGATGCTGGCTTCTCATCCCTCGCGCGCTTTTTGGAGTTCGCCGCAGTTCTCGAGCGGGGCGCTGGCTGATCTTTTGCCAATTCCGCCGCCGGTCGTGCCCGTCTGCCGCGCGGAGACTCTTTCGAGGGCGCGGCGACCGGCTCAGACTTCGTATTGCGCTCGGCTTTTGCCGGCTCGGCCACGGGCTCGGCATCCTCCGTGCCACTAGCAATTGCCACGAGCTTTTTGTAGGCAGGTGGGTTCGCGGCCATCGAATACGCAACTTTCAACGTCCGTTTTATTTTGGAGTTGGCATTCTTCTTGGCTTCGTCCTTGCTGAGGATCTCCGCCTCCTGCGGCGCAATCCAAAGAAAGCTATTGTCGTTGTAGAAAAGCACAGGAATTACCACTTTTTTGCCGGGCTTCGCTTTGCGCACGGATGCAGGTACGTCGTTCGCGTCAACGACCATGGCCGGCCACGCCGGGTAGCCCTTCACCCGCGCAATTACGTTCGTGCCTGGCACGAGCGACTCACTCAGCTGCTTCGACTTCGCTGCATCCTGTTTGTTGCGCGCCATTTGTCGAAATTCCGGCGGCTAGTCGGTCTTGCAGGGCCAGCGCGCGCCTTTGTTAGTCCTCCTGACCACTGCTCAAACACCAGCTTCGACAGCCTGTGTGACTAATCACTCCATGGCTAGCTGTAGCGCGCTAGACTAAGGGGGGTATCGTGCGTCGCTGGCCTAAAAAATTCTAATGGAGGAGTCTGCAGCCACGAGCGCTAAGGATCAACTCCCTTCCTAAAATGTCAGTACATTTGATACGTTATCATTTCGAGTTCACTTATTTAGATTGCTATGTCGTCCTGAGTTGTTGCAGGCGCCCGACTCAGAGCGAGCGCGCTTGCCGAGATGAGGATTCAATGGTTGAAATTAGTTCTTCAGATCAGAGTGTGACTGCGTAACTAACTCTATAGTTTTATTTACGAAACTACACGATAGCGACTTGTCAAGCCTGTCGCGCTATTAACGACGTCGAGTAGTATTAATACTCGTCCTCATTGATGGGCTCGTCGTTCCATGTAACAAGACCCATCTGGTAGCTAAGCTCGTTGGAGGTGTTGAGCTCTGTGGTAGTGTTGTAATTCCAGAAGAAGTCGAGGTAGGTCGGCGCTCCCTCCGTAAGGTTGCAGAATTGAGCATAAGGGGGTATCACTTCCAATCGCGTGTCCACGAAGTCGTTGAAGTCGCTCAGAGGGCATGAATAGCCTGGGCCGCTTGTGCATCCGGGAATGGGAAGCACGGCCTCGTTCAACACCACGCGGATGAAAATGTTTTCCTTTCCGACATTGTCGTCAGTGGTGTTGACGGGGACTTGTTGGCCGTTTGTCAGTGTGTAGTTCAGGTTGCCCGAGTAGTTGGCTGTGATGTTGCGAGTCACGTTGAATGCAGCAGGATACTCGCTCGCCCACTGAGTCGCGCTTGTCAGCTTCGTGTCCGCGTCTTCTTTGTAGACAAGACGCTCAAATGTTATGTGAGCGCCCTGAGGTGTCAGATCTGTCACGTCCCACCGTTGGCCGAATTGAACCTCCTCAGCATTCCAGTTCTCAACAGCATCAATGTTCATGGCCGCCAGCAAGTGAATAATGTCAGTATCGTGAGCGAAAGCAAAGTAAAGGGGCAGCGCCTCTTCAGGGCCCTGAAGAAGAAGTGTACGGGTCGCATTCAAAAACAGTGATCCCTGAGACGCTCCCTGGGTAGAGCCCGGACCACTGAAGCAGTAGTAGTAAGAGGACTGAGCGTACTCGAAGGCAGCCCACTCCTCAGCAGTGAACACCTCCACCCACGGCGAGTTTCCGCGAACGTTCAGCTCAAAGGCGGCAGTTCCAAGAAGGTGAGGGATATCTGAACGGTTCAGGTTCAAACCTGGGTTTTCTGTATTAAGTCGCGAAACCGCAGCGTCGTACTGGGGGTAGAGCCAAGGAGCATTGGCCTCAGTGGAGTTCCTTGGGTAGGAGCAAAATGTCTCTGAAGACACATTGGCCTTGCAAACAGGAACAAGCGAATTAGCTCCCTGGTCGCGAGTCTCTTGAATGATGTTTAGGGCGCCAAGCGTGGTGTAGTTCCACTGCAAGAAACCTTCGCCGAACTTGCGCGCGGTGTCCACGATGCGCTCGTAGCCAGAAGCAAAAATAGGGAGGATGGACTCACCATCGTAAAGCTCGTAATAACGACGTCGCGTTTCCGCTCCGAGCTTGTAGGCGTGAAGGAGACCTGAGTAAGGACCCATCAACGACTCTTCACTCAGCCATCCACTGTCGACCGTGGCGAAAGACTCCCACTCATTCGCAAATTTGAGTGATCCCTTCAGTTCGCCCTTTTTAGCGAATATTTTGTTCAAGGTTCCCGCTTGTTCCTTGTAGTCATAGGCGTCTGGCCAGCGTTCGCCGTGCCGGGTTAGCTGAACGACCTGGTCCACGCGTGTACCGGCGGGTGGGTCACGGTTGATACCGTAGCCTCGGCGGTCCGAGTACGGCCCCTGCCAGCCAGTGTACTTGAGAACAGTCTTCGCATCGACCATTTCTTGGGGCCATGGCTTTTCGGGAACGCCAAACGGGCCAAAGCTAATTGCTTCAGCAGAAGCCAACAGAAATACAATTGAGCCTGAGAACATTTTCTGGTGATTATTGTTGTGGGAGCAGCCAATTAGCCAAAAACGACTCTATATATATTTTCGCCGAGGAAGTAAAAACGTGCACCCGAAGTTCTCTTTTGAGAAGTACCCAAGACAGACAGTACACTTAAGATGCAGTGCATTGCATGGCGATCACGTGGGAAAACACTGGGGTGAGTTTCCACAAACAAAACGCAACGCACGTGCAAGTGTCACTGTCGAAACATAGAGCTAGCTTGTCTTCCGGGCTACTTGAGAGCTGTTGAATGTGTGTAGGATACAGGGAGCGTCAGCCTACAGGTTCTTGGAACTTTCAGCGACGAGCACGCTAGTCAATTTCTCTGGCGGGAATCCGAGTGTGTGTTTGCATGAAACCCTAGACATTCACCCCATCAATTAGGTGATTGACCAGATATTATGCATGAGTACTTAACGTTGCTCTGGAGGTGGTCGACTTGAGTGAAATTTTATAACCTGATCAAGATCAGGATGAGCTTGTCTTCTCTGGAAGCTCCGATGTCGGACGCTCTTTGAGGCGGCCACATGCTCAAGCAGGTAAACTTAGATCAAACCTAAAGTCCTACTCTAAGGTTCCCGAAATTTGGTTGTCGATAAGACCGAACCTCAACCCTCCCACGTGGGGTAATCTGCCCGAACGGCATCTGAGCCAGTTAATACTACGTAAAGCCTAGCAAGGGAACACAACGGGCGACAGCGTACCGTCATCGGCTTCCCACCAGAGATCGATTCAGACTGCCAAAAAGCTCTTTAGCTCCTCAGAGTGAGCTCGATCGAGTTCACTGTCAGTACCATATGTCGCTTATCACTTCAGATTCTGTTCCTGCGCGCTCAATTGCGTGCCTGTAGGTTTTTTGTCGACCCAAGTTTAATTCGAGGTCTACACATGTATGTCTTAATAGAAGAACCAGCTAGCACGGATAATCTTCCTTGGTTTCGATAGTTGCGTGGTAGTCAATCTCGTCCGCACCGCCTGCGTAGTAAGCCGGCCAGTGCTTCTAGCCTTGCACGAGGTGGCGTATGAGCATAGCGCTGAAGTTTACTTCGCTATTCATCAGGACTCTAGCCAAGCCGATTGCGAACACGATCAAGTCACATGCCAGGGACCACCCGACTTTTCGACGCCGCTGCATAAGAGCGGCGCAGGCCATTCACCGAACCGATGCCCACCTGCGGCAACGCCTGCTGAATGAAAACAACCGAAAGGTCAAACCGCTAAACGACGCAAGAGCCATAGAGACGGGTGCAACATTTGTGGCAGAGTCCTTTGTGTTCTCTGTCGCCGCGTCTTTGATATTTTACGAGTCTTGGCGCTCCAAACGCAAACAACAGAAGCAGCAGGAGTCTGTTGCCGATGATATCCGACTGCTCCAGGACGAAATCAGTTGGATCAAAGGGAAGATGGAAGAAACAACGATTATCAAACCTGGAGAGGCTATTCCAGTGCCGAGTGGGCTTAAGCCAGCCATTCTCAAGATCATTTCTGAGCAGAAAGATCTCGGCAGTCCACAAGCGGAAAGTCCAATCTCCTCGAGCGAGCAGCAATGCCAAACTAAAGACGCCGGTGGCCAACTAAGCGCCGAGCCGAAATCTAGTGAGTCCAAGCCCGAGGACTCGTCCGAAAATTAGAAAATTTACATATAGATAGAAAGACTAGACGAGCAGCCCCCCCACACATGTTACGCTGGCCTGTATGGAACATGTAATAAATTTACTGGCGTGAATGAGGTACATTCAGGGTTGCTTATAGTAATTAGGAGGCACAAAAGGCATCTTGGCCACTTTAGCCGGACGCAGCTTCCCTCTGATCTCGATATCGAGCTCGGTGCCAGTCTTGGCCAGGCTACGCGGGAGATATGACATGGCGACATTCTTTTTCAGAGTGGGAGACAAGGAGCCCGAGGTAATCTCTCCGACCTGATTACCCTCCTTGTCGAACACCTTGTTGCCAGCGCGCGGCGCAGGGCCTTCCGAAATTAGGCCCGATCGCAGTGGTGTTTTCTTGGCGCTCAAGTCACTGAGGATCTGCTGAGCTCCATTGAACCCACCGTTTGCCTTCTGCGCTTTTCCTATGGTCCACGCAAGCCTTGCCGCAACAGGGCTGGTGGTGTCGGTGAGTTCATGGCCGTAGAGACACATACCCGCCTCCAATCGCAAGGAATCACGCGCAGCGAGGCCGATCGGTTGCACAGCCTCGTTGTTAAGCAGTTCCGTGCTTATCTCGATGGCTGCGTTTTGGGGCGGAATGGATACTTCGAACCCGTCCTCACCGGTGTAACCCCCCCGCGCGATGTGGACTTCCACACCGTCAATCTTGGCGAATCGTGAGGAGCCAAAGTATAGGTCCGATAGATCGGTGCTGACGTATTTCTGCAAAATCTTCGCGGCCTCGGGGCCCTGAAGCGCGATAAGTGCACCGTCAATAATCTGGTGGTCAACTTGGAGGTTTGAGGCCTCGTGTTTGAGGAACTCTAAGTCTTTGGCACGGCACCCAGCGTTCGTCACAACATAGAAGGAATCGTCGCCGTGCTTAGTGACAATGGTGTCATCGACAATACCACCCTTCTCGTTTAGCAATACAGAAAGTGTGGACGTGAATGGCTTCAGGCCTTTCAGGTCGCTCGGTGTCACCTTCTCGAGAAGCTTCACTGCATCTGGCCCCGAGAACTTGTGCTGCAGCATGTGACTCACGTCGAAGAGACCAGCTCTATTGCGAACCCAATTGTGAGATTCTATGTGAGACTGTCCGCGGTAAAGGACGGGCATCTCAAATCCGGCATAGTCGACCATCTTACCTCCGTACTTCAGATGTAGCTCGTGAAGCGGTGTCTTTGCGAGACCGGAATTGGAACTGTAAGCACGTCTGGCAACTCTTAGAGACATATTACAGAGAGTCTTGTCCCCTTAGACTTCAGCGCGACGAATTCTGTGAGTTTCGATGATAAGTGCTTCAAGTCGTGGGGATCGATAACAGGGGGCCCCTTGCCCGGTACCCGCCGTCACCGAGTCGCACCACGAAGATGACAGGGTACGAACTCGGGCCTCCGCGGTCACCGCGCAGCTCCGGGTAGCGGTCCATGCGACGATTGCAAGGCGCCCTCCCTAGAACTTGAGCAGCTGCGATCCTAGAAAGGCATGTTCTCCTTCTAGCTGGGCCTAATCGCTGAATCAGGCGAATTGAGTCCCTGCGCGACATATTGTGCTCGGCAGCCAACCATAGCCGGTTCTGATACAAGGAAGCGCATTGCTATCAATCGCTAAAGGCTGCCCCTTAGCACGGATCCACAGAGAGCTTCAAATGGCTGCATGGGGCCCTCAGCCATCACGAAATATTGATTGCAAAGCCGCCGAAGACACGAGGTGTCCCACTACCGCTAAAGTGCGTCAGCTCTTTTCGGGTCACAACCACAAGCTACACAAGGCTAAGATTCTAAGAATACTCAAAGAAATTACTTCTCAGCACAACACTGATACTGAGACCTTCATTGAGTTTGTTCGACAAGCTATTTTGCTGAAATCACGCTCTGTCAACAAATGGTCACAGCATCTGTCTACTTATGAGGTCATCAGCTGTCTCATAAGAAGATCTCTCTCACTGGCCTACTCGCCGGTGAAGACCACGGGATAATGCCTTTGTAGCTCAGTTGGTTAGAGCATAAGTCTCATAATCTTAGTGTCGCGAGTTCGAATCTCGCCAAAGGCAAATTCCCTTTTTGCCCAGTAATTACGGAGCAAGATATGGCGCACTCAGCGTGATCAATCTCAGCTCGTTCCGGGATACGGCCTTTGTAGCTCAGTTGGTTAGAGCATAAGTCTCATAATCTTAGTGTCGCGAGTTCGACTCTCGCCAAAGGCAGCATCTTTTTGGCCTCTTTGCCTAAGTATCAGCAATACGTATATACTATCGGTTAAAGCGTCGGTATCGCACCTTCTAGCTGTGAGCGAAGCGCGCCCGACTGGCGCTTGCCAACGCCGTTTTGGCTTGCCTCGTTAGTCTCGCTGCTAACCAGACACGACTTTCAGCTACTCTCAACCCCAACCCACAGGATCACTGATGGGACATTTTTTAGAAAATAAAAAGGGTTAGGCGGATACGTGCGCGATCATTATTCCCACCATCATAACAAACACCACCAGCACTACCTCAAATGTCTGGCGGCAAAGGCAAAGGCGGAAAAGGCAAGTCGTCAGCATCAAACCGCGCGCAAACCTCTCATAGCAAGCGCGCCGGCCTTAATTTTCCCGTGGGACGAATCAAGCGATTCCTCAAACATAATGTTCGCCATAAGACACGCGTCAGCTCTAAAGCGGCAATTTACCTCGCAGCCGTAATGGAGTACCTGACGGCTGAGCTGCTAGATTTGGCAGGTCTTGCTGCGAAGCAATTGAATGTTAAGCGAATTACTCCACGTCATCTGCAATTGGCTATTCGTGGTGATGAGGAGCTTGATCAGCTTGTCAAGGCCACCATTTCAGGAGGTGGCGTCATGCCTACGATCAACAAGAACCGGATGCTGAAAGTCGAGGTGGAGAAGCAGAAGAAGAGAACCAAAAAGAGTCAAACCGCTTAGGCCATCCACTTCCCGCGGCTCGGCCTTGGCTTCGAAGGTGGCAAGCGGTGACTTGCCAGTAGAAGAAGACGTTCCCGAATATGCCATTGTGCTTTCTTTTCTTCTCTGTTTCTGGAGGAATTTTGCGTCCGAGATATATTTGCATCGCCTCTCCGCACTTTGATTCCGGGATTTCCTGGCCGTCCCCTTGAGTTCTTCCCTAATCTCTTTCCATGAACTCACACCTTCCCTGCCCGCGCTCGACTGCAATCATACCCCCCCTCTTTATATATATATATTGTATTTTTAGATCTTTTATACCATGAGTGCATGCCAAACTCTGCTGCGAGCCAGAATTTTTCCGGTCGTCATTTCAACAGTATTCTACAAAGAGGTATAAATAGTATAAGGATTATGGCGTCTAGCTGAAACGCCCAACCCAAGCGAAGGGGGGCGTGCGTTATGGTGCCAGGTTCCGCTGCTTCTGCTGTTTGAGCTGTTCCACACGCTGGCGAAGACTGTGAGTCATACTAACGGCGCGTTCCCAGTCGTCGTTTCCGGTCCGCACGGCAGCTGTGTTCACCGGCTTGGTCGGCTTCTCGGTGTTCACGGAAAGTGGCAGTACGCGGCTGGGTGGTCGCCTGCTGGCCGTTGGTCGCCCCCCTGAGGAAGGTGGCCGGACAGAGTCTGGCTCAAGGCTCAGCACGCTGAGCCTGTTCCCCATGTCATCGCTGCTGAGAGTCGCTTGGGACCAGCGTCGCTCCTCGTTCTTTAGCCACATCTCGAATTCGTCTTTCTGTGTTTTCAGCTGAAGCTTCAGCATCGACAGCTCTTCCTGGAGCCGCAGGATCTCACGGTCTTTCTCGACCTGCGCGCGCGCGAGCTTCTTCTCTGCGTCGAGGCGAAGCGACTTTTCCAGCTCGAGCTCGGCCGCGAGTTTCGCGATCTCCCGCACATCCGCGTATGCGGGCTCAGACTCTGACGAGCTAGTGTTTCCAGGGGTGGAGCCCTGGGGCTTTGCGGGGCTATATATGCGACGGCGAAAGGTGTCGATTCCTCGAGCGGGCGTGAAATCCGCATTGGTCGACGTTCTCTTGACGAGTTTGGGAGTGCTGCTCAAGGACGGTCGCCCGCTGCGCTGCGATGCGCTACTTGTAGGCGAAGGGCTCGAGAGACCCATGCTGAGATCCATACCTGCGCTCGCAGGCGCCAGCGCACGGCGGCTGGGGGGCGATGCAAGCGCGTGATTAGAGCGGGCAGGCGCCGGCGCCGGCGCGCCGCGAGCAGGAAGGTGCTGGCTCCCTAAGCCGCCAACACCAGGTTGCAAGGGCGGCTGTGGCCGCGTCGTGCGCGGTCCGCCAGCGGCAACCTGTTTTCTGGCGGCCGCGTTGTTGGGATTGGCAGTGGCACCGTCGGCCGCTGTTCGAGCTCCGCTCTTGGGTGCTGCTCTCGGCTGGGAGCTTGCTGCTGCAGGCGCCGCCGCCGCCTTGACAGTGGTCTTCTCAACTGCATTGTTGATCCGTTTCATCTTGTGTTCGTCCAGATCGTTGAGCAGAGAAGCCATCTTCGCGGGCCCTGCCAGTTTGATTAGCGCAGCGAGGACGTTCGCGGCTGCCGCCCGCATGGGTTCGGCCGTCTCTGCTAGCAGTTTCACCGCGACCTTTCCGACTTCCTGCAGCTCCGACGCCTTAGGCGCAGTAGATGACTCGACGAGGACATGGCAAATGTAGTTGGAAGACTCGATCCTGATCTGTGGGGTTTTGTGCTTCATGCCGAGCTCGACGACGGTTTCAATGAGAGGCCCGAACTGAGAGTTCAAGACACGGAGGTGGATCGCATCGATGCATCTAACAATCACATCGATCGCCGTTCTCTTCTTTTCCTTGAACCGCTCAACGACAGTCTCGAGCGAGCGCTGAGAGTAGTGGCCGAATCCGCCGCGGAGGCGCTCGGCAAGGGCTGTCAGACCGACGATGGCTTGCGTCGCGCACTGCTGGTTCATGTCCTTCTGAGCAACGCGCAGAAGCTCGCCAACCACGCCCGAGTAGTCGCTGGACGGGCTCAGCCTCGGAGCCTTCTCTAGCACAGAAGTGATAGATTCCAAAGCCTCCAGCCGGTCTTTCCACTTGGCAGAGGACACGAGCTCCCAGGCATTGTCGGGTATAAGCGGCAGAACATCTTGCGGCTCGGCAAGATCCCACGGGTCGATCGCAGCGGCGGCGCCACCGTTCTGCGTCGAGGCCGCGGCTGCCTCGGGCCGGCCAGCTTCCGTGACCTCCATGCTATCGTTCTGCGCCTGCGCCTGCTGGAGCCGAGTAAGCCGGGGAGGCGCAGCAGAGAAATCCACTTTCGCTAGCCCCTCTTTGACCTCACTGAGCTGGACGGGCTTGATGTTGGCTAGCGTCTGCACCACGGTGGCCTCACCCACCCAGCGTCCCAGAGCGCACGCGAGCGCCGTAGAGGATTGACGCACCACGCGGTCCGTGTGCGCGAACCATGCGGGCAGCTTCTTCAAGACAGGCCGTGGATCCGTCACAGGAGCCGCGAACTCGCGGAACACTCCGTCTAGCGTGTGTATGCACGCAGCGATAGCCTTTGGCGACTTCGCCGCCGCGACCACGGCCAGCAAGTCCTCCACGACGCCCGCAGGGTCGGCGACTTCCACCAGCAGAAGCAGCGCCTTTGTGGACGCCTGCTTGACGGATGGCTTTGCGGCCACCAGGCCCTTCTCAGCCAGGGGCCGGGCCACCGCCTGCCGGATGGGCAGGGCGTCCGTGTCCAGCGGCAATGACTCGAGCATGGCCACGAGGAGCTTGACGCCGGCCTCGAGAGCAATTACGTTCGAGTCCGAGGCGCACAGCTTCAGGTCCTCAGTGGAGGGCTGATAAGAGGGCGCCTGGCGCTCGAAGCCGGCTCTTGCCTCCTCGTACGCGGACTGGCGGGCCTTCCATTTGGCATGCCGCCATCTCGCGTCCACGGGGATCTTCGAAAAGTCCTCGTCCTCAGACATAGAGACGGAAGAGCGCAGGCCAAGGATCCTGTGTTTAGTTGGCTCGCGTCGTAAACAAATGAGGGCGCGTGTCTCAGCGGCTGTCTAGGGTGCACAGTCAGCATAATCGCCTGGTGAGGTTTTGGGTCTCAAGACGTGGGACCAGCACCACCTTCAAGGGCAGGCCGTGCTCGCGGGCCGTGTTCGAAGACCCGTGGTCGGAAGCCATGGTAGGAGTCCGTGTTTGGAGTCCGTGTTTGGAGGCCGTGTCCGGAGGCTGCAGTCTCCACTCTCTCAGCGGCGCCACTACACCTCAGACGCCTGTGCAGACTTTCTGGTGAGAGACCGACCTTGGACTACGCGCAGGCCTCGCGTTCAGGAAGAGCGTGCTATAAACCGGACGCGCGGGAGCGACGCGCCAAGACAATAAGTTAGTTGCGATTTAAGGTCTAGTTTCTAGTTCTCTTTGGAAAGGTTGAAGCCCCACTTGTCTTCGCCTTCCCGCGTTTCGTAGTATTTCTTCAGGTCGACGCCGTGGTGCTCGTGCTGCACAAGGTTGAACCACGGCATGACGGCAAGGTTGAGCGATGCATAGGTGGAGTTGCGAGCCGCGACGTTGCGAATCCAGTCGGGAAGCAAGTTGGAGTTGTCGCCCGTGTATGGCGACTTGCCCTCGGCGAGCTGGCTCTTTACGTAGTAGCGGTCGAGCTTGACCTCCCGGCTGTTCTCGGTCACGCCCTGGAACCTCAGCGACGAAACGGCGTACCTATCGAAGAACCCAGCGATCACGCCGAGCGCCAGCGAGTAGCGGAAGAAGCGCGGGCTGACGTGGATCTTCTTGCCGCCGCTCGTGAAGTAGCTCGCGCCGGCGAGGAAGGCCGGGCCCGAGGCGGCGAACAAGCCCCACTTCACGTAGTCCGAGGGCCTGAGGTAGCCGACGACCCGCGAGAAGTGGGGGTCCTGGTCAATGATCTCGTACTGCGCGTTGTGCAGAACAGTATTCGACATTCTCGAAGACAGCTGGCTAACAATGCGATTCGATGCGGATCCAATTGGCAGATGAATAAGTCACTACATACCGTCAGATGCGCCCTGTTCCCAACACTAGCTAAGCTCGCAGGAGGCTAGCGGTAGGTTAGCGGTAGGCTAGCAGTAGGCTAGCGGTAGGCCAACGGTAGCCTAGCCCGAAGGCTAGCGCGAAGGCTAGCGCGAAGGCTAGCGCGAATGTTAGCGCGAAGGCTAATTGAGGCAGAGGACTAAGCCGAGCCGAGCCGTTGGAGGAAAAGGGATTACGAGCCGCCAAATTAGAGATTGTGCAAGGCTAGCTCTGGGCCAACTATAGCCAAAGTATTCAACCGCGCATGCACATGAGTACGGGGTCGGCTCATCAGCTGCGCTGGGCCGCTTACCAGACGCAGCAACACCCCACCCGAGCCCAAATGAGATTATATCCCACGCGAATGCCATCGGCGCCGCACTAAGCACCTTACCATTTGCGCGGTCTGAACAGCTTCACTAAAATCAGTTTGTAATTATTCTGAGGCTATGCGAAGGCATGGATGGAACTTTAGCAGCGTCATAATCTTACCCAGGCAATCGTTTGATGGATGATTAAAAGCCCTTGCAGACCGAGTTAAATATGTATTTTAGTTGGCGACCTTGGCGGTCTTGCGCTTCTCGGCGGCGTTCTTCCTCTGCTCCTTCGCCTTGGCGATGGCGGCGTCGCGCTCGGCCTTGCGCAGCTCAGGGGTCATGGTCTTGCGCTCCTTGATGACGTCGAGCGAGGCACCAACGACGGCACGCTGGGTCTTGGCGGCCTTGCGTCCGCGGCGCTTGCTGACCTCCTCCACGTGGCCCTTGCGGTGGTGGCGACGGTACAGAGTCGTCCAAGCGATCTGACGGGGGTTCTTACGCTGCGCGAAAAGGGAGGCAGTCTTCGACGAGAAAAAGCGGAAGATCTTGGAGTCGCCACGGACGAAGAGCTTGCCGCGGCCGGGGTAGACCCTGGTGCCGCTGAAAGTATCGATCTCAACCTTCATGCTTGTGCAAAGTCGTAGATGACGAGACGGGGGTGCTTTCGCGATGGGAGTGTCGCGGGCGGGCGCTACCCGCGCGGAAAGATTCATGAGTCTGTCACGTGTGTCAGTAGAAAACCGCTGCGAGCCCTAGCTTAGTAATACAGTAGGGACTAACGCTACATTGAGCACGTGATATGCATGGGTGGGGTGCGCGCGCGGTGGTCGTCCTCCCGCCTGTAGGCCTGGGACCAGCCCTGGGACCACGAGCCCAGCCCAGCCATTTCCCAGCTCGTTAGGCGTTGAGTGCTGGCTGGTCCCGCTTCCCAAAGGCGGACCCTAGGCCCACGCGAGGGTGGGCTGCGCGGGCCCTTGAAAAATTCATCGCGCGCCCATACTCTGTCCTTCTTCACCTACCTTTGCCGGAGTGACTACACTTATTGTTTGTCGAGATGGCCCCTAAATCGAAGAAGTCTGGAGACACTATCAACTCGAAGCTCGGTCTTGTTATCAAGTCGGGTAAGTACACCCTGGGCTACCAGAGCACCCTGAAGGCGCTCCGCCGTGGCCAGGCCAAGATGATCATCGTGGCCAGCAACACTCCTCCCCTGCGCAAGTCGGAGATTGAGTACTACGCCATGCTTGCGAAGAGCCACGTCCACCACTTCAACGGCACCAACAACGATCTTGGCACCGCTTGCGGTCGTCTCTTCAGCGTCGGCGTCATCACTGTCATCGACCCGGGAGACTCGGACATCCTGCAGGCCACCGAGCAGGAGTAAATTAGCTAGACGTAAGTTTGTTAACGAAATCTCCCTCCTCGTGGGTTTTCCTTGGAAGCTAATTTGAATATTCTCGATCTCGCGCGGATCGCCGAGATGGAGCCGTTCGAGCGAGCTGAACTGCTCGCTGAACTGCTGGATGACGCAGACGAAAACTTTGTTCGCGAATGATCGCGCACTGTGTACCAGTTTTCGGGAACGTAGGTGATCGCGGCTTCTCAACGACGTCCGCCCATTGACAGGTGCAGCGAGTTAACTCCACAGACAGTGTTCTAGCCCATTATATTTTTAGATCCATAAAAACTGAACTGCTGCTGTGCCATATATTAACATGGCGCGAGGCTCAGGTGCTTCAGAACGACCACGACAGCCAGCGGGCTTGGGCGCGACCCCGTCGCGGCCGCCGATATCGCAAGAAAGTTGCGGGGAGGGGGGCGAGGACGCAGCGTCGGGACGGAGCGGGCTAAAACCCTGCGCGACAGATACGGGCCCCGTCCCTCGCGCCCCTGCATCCTGGGGGGAGAAGAGGTGCAGGCGCGTCGCCGCGTGCCACCATCACTAAAGTTTTCACGGCAAACACGTTTCTCGGTGAGAGCACGCGCTGCCCGGTGAGTCCGCCCGTGATTCGCGTGCGCCGCGCTACACCACGCGCGGGTGACGCTGTGCGTCTGAGCCCGTGCGCATGTGGACGCCGGGGTTCGCGTCGAGGTAAGGACGGCAGTAGGCAGGCCCCATCGCGACGTTTATAGAACCCTAGACATGAAAAATGCGGCCCCGGCCGTGGTTGAGTCACGACCAGCTTACGGACCGTCTGTCTACAGAGTCTAGCGTCCTGCATTGATGAGAATCAGCGATAAGTTGGCGCGGAGGGGCGCGGGCGAGCCGTCGTACTCGCTCGAGTACTTCTGCCCCAAGACGGAGCAAGGTGTGTTCAATTTGATCGACCGAATCGACCGCATGGTGAAGCTGGGCCCGCTCTTCGTGGACATTACGTGGAACGCCGGCGGCTCGAGCTCGGCGGACACGACGCTCGAGCTCGTGGAGGTCGCGGAGCGCGAGATCGGCGCGACCACCTGCATGCATATGACCTGCGCGGGGATGCCGGAGGAGGAGGCCGACGCAGCGCTGAAGGCGGCGTACGACTCGGGCTGTCGAAACATCCTCGCATTGCGCGGAGACCCGCCCAAGGACCGGTCTGTGGACCCCGTCGACGGGGAGAACCCGCCCTCGAAGTTCCGCTACGCCGTCGATCTGATAAGGCATATCCGCGAGAAGTACGGCGAGGATATGTGTATTGGCGTTGCTGGCTACCCGGAGGGTCACCCGGAGGAGCCCGATGCGGGCGCACTCATCAAGTACCTGAAAGAGAAGCAGGACGCCGGAGCGGATTTCGTCGTGACGCAGATGTTTTACGATGCCGAGGCGTTCGTCCAGTGGTGCGCCGCAGTGCGCGCCGCGGGCGTCACGATCCCGATTGTGCCGGGCATCATGCCGATTTCGGGCTGGGCGTCGTTCCTGCGGCGAGCGCGCTGGTGCCAGATCAAGCTGCCCCAGCGCTGGCTCGAGGAGCTCGAGCCGCTCTCGCACGACGACGCGGCCGTGCGCGCGCGCGGCACCGAGCTCGTCGTGGAGCTGTGCCAGGACATCATGCGTCGGACCGACGTGGACCACCTCCATTTCTACACCATGAACCTGGAGAAGTCGGCCGTGATGTGCCTCGAGGGCCTCGACATCATCCGCCCCGAGGAGACGGAGGAGGAGATCGAGATCCCCGCAGTGGCGGGGCCGGTGCGGGGCCAGTCGCGCCTGCGGCGCGGGTCGGCGCTGAGCAAGGTGAAGCCGATCCACTGGCGAAACCGCCCCACGTCGTACGCATCGCGTATCGCCGACGAGTTCCCGAACGGCCGCTGGGGCGACAGCAGCTCGCCGGCCTTCAACGAGCTCAACGAGCTCGAGGCGCTCCTCAAGGTGCCCAGCGCCACGGCGCGCAAGCGCTGGGGCCATCCCACGACGGCGCGCGACGTCGGCTCTGTGGTCCAGCAGTACATCGCCGGCGAGCTGAAGTCGCTGCCCTGGTCGGACTCGCCCGCCGCCGATGAGGTGCTGGCGATCAAGGACGACCTCCAGCGGCTGAACGACGGGCACCTCGACTGGTTCACCATTAACAGCCAGCCCGCCATCGCCGGCATCAAGTCGGAGCACCCG